>JAECUM010005218.1:0-92496 GCA_016617855.1 Megalonaias nervosa
GAGAAGCTACTGGCAGGCTTTCTCACATACCCACGTTAGCCGAGCCTGGACTCGAACTCACGCAGACAGAGGTGAGATGGCAGTGATCCGTAACGATCAGCGCTTTAGACCACTCGGCCACTCGGGGCCCCTTTTTTTTTTTGTAATTTTATTTTACATTTATGGTAGTGAAGTGATGCTGCCTTCCACGCATGCATCAGAAATTTAAAGAAAGGGTCAATCGACGATAGAGACGCAGGTGTTCTGGTCTGATGATAGGGATTACTACAGAAAACGTGAATGTTCTTAAGGATTTAATTCTGAGTGAAAAAAAAGAGGAATTTTACTCACCATCCACATACAAATGTCAGTCTGTGTAAATATATTAATTACTAGCGAGCGGCCGAAAATCTGACAAAGATAGATTATGAGATAATGCCTCATCTGGTTGATTTCTGCTACCAGAAATGTAAATTTGAAAATAAAAGCAGATATCTCAAAACATACAGTACTCATGCTAGATGTCAACATAAGTGGATTATGATATAACAATGCACTGTTAAGATGGTTTGTCAGTATGGACAAAAAATTTGGTTATGTAACAATATATAAATTTCAGTGCATTTTATATCAACTTTACAGCTTCCTTTCATGGAGCCTCTGAATTTCTCCACTCCAAATCAATGGTTGTATATACAAGTTTAAACAGCCAACAATGTCGCCAATAAAAAAAAAAAAAATCGCCCGATGGTCCATGTTCCCTCTAAGGTGTGCGGCTGCGCAAGTCATTAGAAAATGCAGTGCAGCAGTTTCAAAATTCCGCGCACAAGTTTTGGTAGCAAATACATATGCCGCGCCGCAGTTTCAAAATTGCATGCACATAGGAAAAATATTAGAGGGAACGTTGCAGATGGTATATTTTTCCGCCAATAAGGGAAAACAAATCGCAATTTGCGACATTGGCGAAGCCCTGTGCGATTCCTGAAAAAAATTTTTACACGTTATTTTTCTTACTTTTAAGAAGAAAACATTATTTTTTCGTGTATGAGAAAAATGCATATAAAATTTCAGTAGCCACGCCACGATTGTCTTGTATTATTCATACGCGATCTCTTCCCTAAAATGATAACAAACTTTTGTTTTCTTTTTTTTTTTCGTACTTTTAAGATTTTTTTTTTTCGTGGACGAGAAAAAGACATGTATATGAAATTTCGGGAGCCACACCACGACCGTGTTATATCCGAATTCGTGTTATAACGGAGCGTGCTATAGCGGGGTCACACTGTACGATGTGCAATGATGTGTTGTTGTTTTATAACAATAAATTGGCAATATATTCACATATGTTTCTCAGGTCTTCAGGAAATGTTGACCTACCTGATTAATGTGGACTGAAATAATAATCTGCAGGTGTACAGTATGATTGAGAAAGAGGTCCTACATTTTCAGTATGAAATATAACGATTGCTAATTTGGCTTTCTGGATGAAAGTTATACACTTTCTCATTCAAACAGGGGGTCCTTTTTGGTACCAGAAGACTATAAAAAACATTACCTATACCAGTCTGTCTTTGCCACTGATGTCATTCATAAGGTCTAGATCACTGAGACTGGGGCCAATTTGTGACCTCTGAAAACCCACCAAAAATCTCATTTCTATTATTCTTTGCTAGCAATGCCATACATAATTCAGACACCAGCCTGGTACTTGGATAAATATTGTCAGGGTTAATTGTCTCTGGCAAGTACAGTTGCCAGACTTTTGGTCAAATCTGTCACCTTTGTACCAATCTACTGAGACAAATTAATGTCATGTCTAAAATATATATAGTCGTTTATAAGACGATTCCAACTGCAAACTGCACAGACCAAGATCTGCTGTTGCATAATGCACCCACAGATAAATTAATGTCATGTCTAAAATATATATACTCGTTTATAAGACGATTCCAACTGCAAACTGCACAGACCAAGATCTGCTGTTGCATAATGCACCCACAGATAAGGGTATGTGCAGCTTTTTAGGAATAAACAGCAGGAAAAGACAAGACAGACCCTGATATGCATGTGCATTATGCTATGACAGAATAGGATCTTTGTTGTTTGCAGTCTGACATTACATTTATTGGCAAGTATAATTCAATAATGAAGAAACAAAAAAAAAAACTGATTGGCAAACAACTTTTAGCATCAGCAACTACACTGGTAAACGAGGGCAATGTTTTTTGAGTTAAGATAATGTTAGATGACATTTAAAGGGCCAGTTGTAGAAATTATAGCCCTTTGAGAGTAGCAAATGAGTTTGTATCATATATACTTGCTCGTAAGCTAAATCCTATTGCAAACATCACTGATCTTGATTTACCATTGCATAATGCCCCTGCAGATCAGGGTCTATATTGCTTGTTCTATTTTTTTTACTCTTAACAAACTGTATAAACCCAGATCTTCTGGCACATTATGTGATGGGAGATCATCTCTGTACAGTTTGTCATTGGACTTGACTTATAATTGAGTATGTATGGTAATTAGATTTTTCCCATTTACCCACATTATTATCTTTATAGACAACTTTTTTAAGAACTGCTATTTTTGTTCCATATTAATACAGTGAAAAAGATTAGAGGAGCCATGATAGCTCAGTTGGCAAAGCATTAGACTTCAATCCATGTGTTACAGGTTCAATACCTGCCCAAGCCATAGCATGTCAGCTGGCTAAGTTCATTTTAGGAAAGACACTTAACTCCCATTTCCTCTGCATGATATAGACAATAATGTTAAAAGTGCCATTAAAGACAAGAAAAACAAAAACATTTCTGTTCAGGTTACCAACCATAGTGATAAGGTCCAACTGGCAAGTTCCAAAAGTCTGGCTCAAGTCACAGTCAAGGAAGTATGTATTTGAACTTGTAGGTTTGGACAACAATTTATAAACTTTGTCATGGTTCTTTGTTCAAATTTAAATACAAAGTCCTCACCACGGTGGCCAATCCAGTTTTGTTCATAAAGGTTTTTGATGAATCTCTGTTTCTCTTAATATTTATTCTTACTGTGCACTTGAAAAGCCATCTATGTGACAATGTATAAATTGAGGACATGATGCACAATGTATCAGGATGGATAGACACAAGGGCAGACAAATGGTTGCTCAGTCACACAGATGGGTGGCTGGTTGGCTGGACAATCAGGCAGACAGACAGACAGACAGATATAATGATAGGTAGATAGATAGATAGATAGATAGATAGATAGATAGATAGATAGATAGATAGATAGATGGATAGATAGATAGATAGATAGATAGATAGACAGAAAGATAGATAGATCCTGACCACTTCGGTAGCCTAAGTGGTTACAGCATCCACCTAGGATGTGGGAGGTCATGGGTTCAAACCCCAGCCGAGTCATATCAAAGACTTATAAAAATGGTACTAGCAGCTGCCTCGCTTGGTGCTCAGCATTAAGAGGTTAGTGTTAGGACTGGTCAGCCTAGTGTCAGGATAATGTGACTGGGTGGGACATGATTGCTATATGTCTACAGCATGATGCCCCAGTGCTAGACATCACTATAAACTGCCAAACTGCAGACATTGTAGCTATATGATTGAAATGCCATTAAAGCTACATTAAAAATACACACACACACAGACACACACACACACACTGATACATATATCAAGGATTACAAGATTTAAAAATATATGTTTATACACCTCTCCTATAGCTAATGTATAATACTGATCAAGGTATCAAATATCTACATGCAGACATACATATACATAGATAGTCAAGTAACTCTGAGGTCAGCTTCCATAATGGTGCAACTGCCACAGCATCCTAATACCAAACAGCTTAAGACATGGACAGACAGACATGGGGAGAGGAGACTGAGAATGAGTGACTTGCAGCAGTGGATAACATCTTGCGCCCATGGTTACCAGCAGTGCAAAGATTATATATCTGGCCGGGGCCCCCTGAGTGGCCGAGTGGTCTAAAGTGCTAACCGTTACGGATCACTGCCATCTCACCTCTGTCTGCGTGGGTTCGAGTCTCGGGTTCGGCCAATGTGGGTACATGAGAAAGCTTGCCAGTAGCTTCTCATGGGTCAGTTCTTTCCGGGGTTTTCCCGGGTTCTTCCTCCACCATTTATATTGGCCGCAATGTATAGCCTATCTTGTGCTGAAAAATGGCATTAAACCCTATAACAACAACAGCAATATATCTGGCCAATGAAATCAACAATGCAATTCTGATTAAGGCATCCATGGGTTAAAGAGTGGTCAGTTTTTGATAAAAATGTGGTCCTGAGAGCACCCACCATGCTGACATCTATAATCCTAAAGCCAAATGAAAGGACAGCTAACTGACACTTCTGGGTGAGAATGACATTATCTGACATTTTAAGCGTTTAATTTTTCTCAGAAATGGCAACCATAATGGAGGTGGATCAGCACTTGAAAAGCACAATGACCGATTCTTTCAGAGCAATTCAGTCAACTGGTTTCAAATGTTCTGTTCAGATTGGATTTTGAAAAGTCATTTTAAGGTTTTTGTATTTTTTTTGCAATATAGGCCATATTAAATAATGGATCAACCTAATTAGGATAAAACTTAAAAGCTTTTAAGCCGAGATGCTTTCTTTAAAATTCTGTTAAATTCTTTTGGGTATTTTGAGAAGTAATTTCAAGTACTTTATTTTTATTTTAATCAAACCATATTTCACTCAAGATTGCAATCATCTGCAGCAATTTAAAGGTCTTCATCTAAAAATGACTTCTGTCAAATTTGCTTAAATTTTCTGAGTGGTTGTCAAGTCATTTAAAGGCTCCTCTGTTTCTACTGGACACAGGCATATTTAATGGCAAAATCAGCACCATTCATAACAAAATTAAACAGCCCTTGATGCTAGGATGCTTTTTGTCATATTTTAGCGAAATTCTGTTAAAAGTTTTTTTAAAAATTGTTTTTAAAGGTTTTCTGTTTTTAGTAACAGTGGCCATATCTGATGTTGGATCGACAACATTTGTACACATGTGAAATGTCTTTAGGCCAGGATGCTCTTTGCTAAGTTTGGTTAAAATATGTCTAGTGGTTTTTGAGAAGAACTTGAAATAGCAACTGTTGACAGATCAAGGATGATGCATGTGCGATAAAGAAGCATACCATTTAGCTCATTTATATCCAGGTGCCTAAAAAAATTCACCAAACTTTTAAAATCACTCTTTTTTAATCATCAAGTATCAAATAATTATACCTGTGAAATTTAGAGTGACTAAATTTATTTTTTATTACTCTATGAACAGATGATCATAAAACTACAGCTTTATGCATCTTTTGAAAATGATCCCAAGATTTTAAACTGTTTATTTAAAAACCAGACTTTAAAAGGTGAATTCATCATCTGCTTTATCTCTCTCATCACTGTTTTTATTATTATTATTATTATTATTATTATTATTATTATTATTTAGTATAAACATGCATAAACACACTTTTAGCACATACATATATGTGTATAATATTATGTTTCTTTGGACATTCATTGTTTCCTTTTTCCATAAGATACAATATTGTTACTGTATAGTTTGAGGACTTGAACATTCAACTGTTGTTTAATCATGATGGCTTTTCCTGTTGCAATCAGGCTCATTTTCTGGATTTCTCTGTTATTATGCCCGGGCACCCGGATGGCTGAGTGGTCTAAGGTGCTTGCCTTTACAGATCTCTGACATCTCACCTCTGTCTGCATGGTTTCTAGGTTGGCCAGCATGGGTAAGAGAAAACTTGCCAGTACACCTTCCCGATGGCAAGTGGTCCCTCCTAGGTTTAACCACCACCAAATATGCTTGCCACCATGTCAAGCCGATCGTGTGCTGCAAAACTGTGCGAAGCCCACAACAACCAACTTAAATATGCCAGCTGTGCCTTCCTGCATGTTATCTGAGGTTGATAAAAGAGGCAGTTGTCATGCTGGGTCAATGATCAGTGTGCTAGATTTGTAACCCAATAGTGTGGGTTTGATTCCTAATACTGGATGAGGCTTGTTATCATAATGCATCCTTGAGCAAGGCACTTTGCTCCAAGTGCCTTCGCACTAAAATAACTACTTGCGTTTCTGTGCCATATGACAACCAAGTAAACTAAATTTTCTTTATTTTCAATTTTGGTTGAATCAGACAATAAAGTACAATTTCCAAGCTGTTAGATTTTGTGAAAAAAGTTTTGTGATATTTTCCATCCAATAAATTGAAATTTCCTATTGAGGAAGATCCCACATTGCAGTTTCCTACTAAAGAAAATCCAACTGAATTGAGCCAAAATGAAACTTGGTAAAGATCAATATTCTCACTAACAAACAACTTTGAACCCTAAGGAGTATTTTCCAACAGTACAAGTTTTATTGTACTTCAGTTTTACCTCTATGCTTGTGTTTTGCTAAGTCCAAAATAGGCTATTTCTCTTTGGGAATTCATTAAGAAAAGTATGTTTTGGAAGCTCTTTAAAACAGACTTGCTAACAACACAATGATAGTACACTGTCAAGATACTGATCTGATACTGAAAGTAAACAGCGCTGTCAGTGGAAGTACACTACTTTGAAGAAATTCTTACTTGGCAGTAGACTGTCAATGCACTGATATCAAACTGAAAGTACACTACTTTGAAGAAATTCTTACTTGGTAATAGACTGTCAACACACTGATATCAAACTGAAAGTACACTACTTTGAAGAAATTCTTACTTGACAATAGACTGTCGACACACTGACATCATCTTGAAAGTACACTGCATTGAAGAAATTCTTGCCTGACAACAGACTGTCAACACATTGATATCAAACTGAAACCACACTACTCTGAAAAAATTCTTACTTGACAATAGACTGCCAACACCCTGTGAACACATTGATATCATACTGAAAGTAGATTGCATTGAAGAAATTCTTACTTGGCATGGGACATGATACAACATATCTGCAGCATGATGCCACAGTGCTAGACATCACTATAAACTGCCCCACTGCAGACATCATAGTTATATGACTAAAACTGTTAAAGCTTTGTCAAAAATCAAAATCACATACACACAAACATATGTAATTACACAGGCAATAATCTGGCAACATGCTGGATACAAACTATGATAGACTGTTAGTGTTGCCAGTGTGTTATCAGTTTCTGGTTATACACCTGATGTATGATGTAATTACACAGGCAAGAATCTGGCAATATGCTGGATACAAACTGATTGATGATAGACAGGTGGGACACTGCAAATACACTGTTAGTGTTGCCAGTGTGTTACCAGTTTATAGTCCTACATGTGTACACTTGATGTATAATGTTATGACACAGACAAGAATTTGGCAACATACTGGATACATGCTGACTGACTGGTAATATACCAATAGAACACTGACAATACACTGTTAGTATTGCCAATGTATTACCAGTTTCTAGTGCTAAATGTGTACACTTGATGTACACCTCTCCCTCGATATCTTGTGCACAATGGGGTCCAAAAACATAGAGCGCACTATAAGCGAGGGCGTGAGTTATTGAGGGACCTCCAAAAACCAGCTAGACATCCACAAAACTGTGGGGGTTAGGGGAGGACTGGGCTGTTTAATGTCTGAATCCTCATTTTATAATTGAGTCGAGAAAAACTGTCAATAAAGCGCATTTTCTGATGAAAAGTAGTTCGTTATTCTCTATAAATTACATTTATTTTCAAAATGTCCAACATCTGAGAGATCGATAACATGATTCCAACTGGTTTCAACAACTAAACAAGGTACGCAAAAACATTTGTGTATTACATCAAAAAGTTGCATATGCCAAATCACCTGGATAGTACTTTATCTTCTAAGATGTGGGTCCTAAACATTGTTGGGTGCCTTACAACTACCTAATATCAAAAATTAATCACATCAAGAGCAATGTAATTTCACCCTTGAACTCAGAAATGTGGCCATTTTCACATCCATATGAATTAAGCTGTTGATCAGCAACATTCATGGGTCAACCGATTCCACTTGAAAGCTGGAATGCAAGATTTGATATGTCACAGTTGTGAACAGAAGAATCCAACAATACACTATATTGGATAAGTAGATGATATTATTCTAGATTTCTTTGTCCCAAATATAAATAAATTGTACACAAAATGAAGAAAAAGGTCAAGCATGTGTTCATGATATGTGTACCAACTTATTTCATTTTAACTTCTCAAATCCGCTTAATATAGGTGGGCCTACCTCTATTCCTTTGATTTATTTAATTTTTTGCCATGTGCTAATGCTGTTGTTATCAGATTAGTTACTAATGGAGTTTGTGGAATGCATGACATTACCACTTTTGGAGCACTCCTGAAAACAAATGCAATTATGAGCGAAATCGGTAAATGAATTAACAGGTGGCATATCTTAATTCTAAACTGAATATTGGAATGTCATTTAAACCTAACATCTTGATTACTTCAAAGAACAGGTAATATCAGATAGTTTTTTTCAAAACAAATCATTTCCTTCTTTCCCAAACTTTAGTTAGAATGTAGAACGGTGAAATTTATGAAAAATGTTGGCACTGGGGCTTTAATCTGAAAAGTGATATCCTTTCATCAACTAATGTGGATGCTGAACATTTTCATGTAATAATGTTAATTAGATATTTTTTCAATTACAAGCAGGATATAGCTGAATAAAATATACAGTCTATTCATTGCATAATAAAATCATCTATACAATCTATTCACAGCGAGATAAAATCATCTATACAATCTATTCACAGTGTAATAAAATCATATATACAATCTATTCACAGCGAGATAAAATCATCTACACAATCTATTCACAGTGTAATAAAATCTGAGCTATAGAATCTGTTCAGTGTAATAAAATGAGCTATACAATGTAGTCACAATGTAATAAATCAGCTATACAATCTATTCACAAAGTGTAATAAAATCAGTTATAGAATCTATTCAGTGTAACAAAATCAGCTATACAATCTATTCAAAGTGTAATAAAATCAGCAATACAATTTATTCACAGTGCAATAAAATCAGGTATACAATCTATTCAAATTAAAATAAAATCAGCAATACAATCTATTGAAAGTGTAATAAAATCAGCATTAAAATATATTTACAATGTAATAACTGCTTTAGTAGGATTACACTGTTTCCAGTAGTCTATAATAGATATGAACGGGTAACAAATTTTGATCTGGAATCCATGGAAAGTCTTCATACATAACCCAAAGCCTCCCAAATCTTTTTAAATGATAGAGATAGACGAATCTCTATCCATACATGTCAAACCTACTTTTTTTGTGCTATAATTTCATCAAATGTAACAATGATTGTACTGACAGATATTATCACCTTCATTTGAATGACTGACATTCATGTCTCCTCAAATGTCCTAGGGCTGGAAAACAGCAAAGCAATCAAAAGTTAATTTACACATGCCACAGTCACATGCGTCAATGTTTTGAAAATTTATGCATTTACCTAATTTTAAATGCTGCCTTAATACTCATGGGGAAACAGGAGCAAATAATCTGTATCAAGCCTCAAGCAGTGTTTTGTATACTTCAATTACATAAGTCAAAAGTGTTTTGTATCTATGATTAATATAACAATTCTTTCATAACAAGATCAGTTGAGACATGTTTCCCCTGAGACCCATCTGAGATGTATTTCCTACCTGTTTAAATGGATTAGCAAATCAAACTGCCCATTGTGATGAAACCTTGATTGGAAGCAATTCACAGTATCTGTGAAAAGCTAGTTGAAGAACCTTTCTATAAACAGCTGTGAATACAGACTACAGGGTATCAGATAGATTATCAGTCAGGAATTTAACCATAAGACAATTTTGGAAATTGTTATCTTTCCTGACAGCCTTATTATCAAGTGATAAACATGAATGAAACATGGTACATGCAGCACTTAATTAAATTCATGAACCCTTCCAAGATAGTACCACCAAAGCTAGAGGTCTTATGGTTCCCATCAGTTCGAAGTGGGATCAAGGACATAATTCTGATAAGTAAATTGTAACCCAGTTTTAACCTAGCATGTAACTGTGTCCACTTGCTTTGTTTCACATTTCTGTGACTGTGGATATCAGACAGTAAAGAATTTTCAGGGTCTATGATGTATGATTGTGGGATTCATAATAGAATTATCAGGGTCTATCTACGACATGTGATTGTGGAATTCATGACAGAAATATCAGGAGCTAGGACATGTGATTGTGGGATTCATGATAGAAATATCAAGATCTATTCTATGATGTGTGATTGTGGGATTCATGATAGAATTATCAGGGTCTAATCTACGGCATGTGATTGTCAGACTAGAGATAATTTCTTACTAATTGTACTGAAAAATCAACTAAGTGCACAAAAAATTGTGCATAGCATTTTCAAATCCTACTATTATATTACTATTAAATACATCCTATACATGTATTTAGAAAATTCCACCTTTTTTCTCAATTAGAGGGGAGAATCTCCCCCAAACCCATTCTAGAACAGGCCTTGAATTATGCCTACTTAAAAATCTAATTATAAATACACAGGAGAACCTTAAGTGGCAAGAAATAGTTCTGCATTTATTGATAAGGCTTTTTGATCTCTGTAGAAGAAAAATCTTCTGATTATCAGTCCACTTTTATACTGAAACTGGTGAAAAGCTCAAGGCACAATTAGATCCATGTGTCTTAGGGCTGCCCTTTCATTTTTGGGATGGGGAGGGGGAGATTTCTGTAATTTTTTGGAGAAAAATTTCTGGCACCAAATAACTTGAAGAAACCCCAAAAATTCTTGCTCTGAATCTGGGAATAGAACTAATCTGATCCACAATATTATTTGTAAAAATACAAAATTAACTTGCGGTAAAAGAAAACATATACTTTTTGGAAAGACAATCTCAGCCCCTCATTCCCCCCCCCCCCTTAAATGGTCTGTCCCTTATTTTGTACAGGCAGACTCACTTTCCAGGCGATATCTTCAGTTTACATAGGAATCTATAAACCCCCATTCAGGTTAATATCCAAAAAATCAAAGTTGAAATTAAAATGGTTGCAACAACCCCAATTCAGTTCAGAGACATTTCCATCTTCATTTTAATTATTAAAATGATTGAGAGTCTGAGAGTTAGCATTAACAACCTCTAATAAATCCGATATTGTACTTCCCTAGGAAGAAGCCAATCAGTTTAAGAAATGAAACTAAAAAAGGTAAAATTCTGATGAAAATGAAATAACAAGCTTACTTAATAAAACCAGGTCTCAAAATCACTCAAATTCAAAGACTCACACAATTTATTTTTCCAACTTGTGAAAAATTCTTAGAACACCAGTTGACAGCACCATAATTATTATACCTATTATGCTTAAAAATATTTTATACCTATTGTACCTAATAAGATATCTATTACACATAATATAGCTATTATACCTAATAATTTAATATACCCTTTATACCTATTATAATATTGTGCCTAATAATATAACATACCTATTGTACCTAATAATATACCAATTGTACCCAATAGTAGACCTATTATACCTAACAATATACATATTATACCTAATAATAAAATTGTACCCTTATAATATACCTATTATACCCAATAATATAATATACCTTGTAGTCTTTTGCTGACTATCTTTACAGGATTGAGAACCATCCCAAGATTGTCAGAAGAGCAGTTGTTCTCTGTTGGAAATTTATGTAATTTCTTAAATTAACTAAACATTTTCTCACCTGTTTAATCAGTGTGTTTTATGCTTTGATCCTCTTGGAAAAACACCTTGCCCAGTTATTGGCATCCCACTCAAAGTTTCCATGCCCATTATGTTGTAAATATTGCTATATGAAAGCTGACAATTCCCATTTTATCCACAAGTTCTCTAATGTAAGGACAATATCTTGGACAGGGTTAGTGTAAGCTGAATCGTCCAACTTTGGTTATTGTATTCAGACGATAACTTATGCAACAATTTGCATACACATAACAAAATTCTTTTAACATAATTCTGGTATACCATGGTAGACTGGGACACAAAACATACTGTGGTACCAATTCGTTTGTGGTTAACTGAATGATATGAAAGCATTACTGTTACCAACCTACAAATCTGGACACTAAAACAAGAATTGCTATTTCCTTTGTCTGGATAAATCATGTGCTAATAAAAATTAAAAATTTTCATGACTGGTGCTCTCCCTCAATAATCTGCAAGCAATGGGGTCCATAAATACTGACTGCAGAATAAGCAATGGGGTCCATAAACATTGACTGCAGCATAAGCAATGGGGTCCATAAATACTGACTGCACATAAGCAATGGGGTCCATAAACAATGACTGCAGCATATGCAATGGGTTCCATAAACACTGACAACAGCATAAGCAATGGGGTCCATAAACAATGACTGTAGCATATGCAATGGGGTCCATAAACAATAACTGCAGCATAAGCAACAGGGTCCATAAATACTGACTGAAGCATAAGCAGTGGGGCCATAAACAATGACTGCAGCATAAGCAACAGGGTCCATAAACATTGACTGTAGCATATGCAATGGGGTCCATAAACAATAACTGCAGCATAAGCAACAGGGTCCATAAACATTAACTGCAGCATATGCAATGGGGTCCATAAACACTGACAACAGCATAAGCAATGGGGTCCATAAACAATGACTGTAGCATATGCAATGGGGTCCATAAACAATAACTGCAGCATAAGCAACAGGGTCCATAAACATTAACTGCAGCATATGCAATGGGGTCTATAAACACTGACCACAACATAAGCAATGGGGTCCATAAACACTGATCGCAGCATATGCAATGGATTCCATAAACACTGAGCACAGCATTACCAACGGACCCCGTAAATATTGACTGCAGCATAAACAATGGGGTCCATAAAAACGGACTGCAGCATAAGCGAGTCCTTGAGATGGCAAGGGAACAATTTTTGGTTCATACTGACAGTTTGGGGGGACCATGAAAAGGAGAAAAATTAGAAATATTATATTTGATTAGAACTTGCAATGTAGTTCTGATGCATCTCTGCTAAGTCTGAAAAATAATCCTTGGATTAGTCAAAGGCAAGGCAATTTGTCTATGGTGTGTGATTTTAATGAGAAATAAGGCAGATCTGTATCTGGATATTACTGCCAAGTCACAATGTACTATATATGGCTGGACCACTAAATCCTCAACAGTTGTCAAAATAAACAGCTCAGGAACTGAGCAATCATTTAATTAGATTCTCATGTAAGCACTCACTGGCACTGCTATGACTGTTAACCCACTCTTTTTGTGTTTGATAAGATATGGTCACATATAATAATTACATTGAAAACCACACTGAAAAAATAATTATAAAAGAGGCATTTATTTCATGCAGTGTTGCCAACATTTGGCATTTACCAACATTTTCATTTATTGATATTTCATACTGTGTTATTCACTGAGAAATTATTCTGTTAAAGAAACTCCTAAAAAATATATTATTTCTAAATAAACAAATGAATTTCATGATGACGATTGGAAATTTTCATGTACAAACTGCTCTGTGCAACAATAAAATTGATATATCATGCACTCATTAAAAAATATTTAGTGCAGTTTTTCAATGTCAACAAGATAGTAGCTTATGTTTTGGCTTTTCAACATGAAAAAAAAACAATGGAATCCATACCTGCTTCTGCATTATGCATCGCTATGCGAGTTATCTTGTTGGGCTAAAGCGAGAGAGCAGTGTATACTATATTATCACATTTGTTTATCAAAATGCCCAGTAAGCAGAATGCTGGTCAGAAACAGAATTGGTATTTATATTAAGCTTTAATATTTATCCTTGTTTGCTAATAAGGAACACTTGCATGATAATGTTTCACTGTTCTTTTACAAATAAAGAATCATGATTGCATTTTTGATGTTTGTTTATCTTTTCCTTGTGCATATATAACAGTCTGTTCATGATGTACATGTACTGCCATAAGTGACAAGTCTTCCACGATACTTGTCTATGTATGTGACCAATTTCTAAATCTGATATTGTTTCATAATGCAAAGACTTCTTCTATAACAGAATGTATCACCAAAATAATATACGTTTATTTACATTATTTTTCGTATCAAAATCTTACAGATAGTCCATATTTTTCTTAAAAAATGCCTAAGTTATCTTGACACAAAAACTCCAAATATTGTGACTGCCCTAAATATGTAATGGAAAAAAAATCACTTAGACTGGTTCAGCAATTTAATGTGGAATACCATCATTTGCCCTCTGATTATACATATGAAGACTCAACCATGTCCAAAATGAGGTTATCAGGAAGAGTTATCAGTGAGAAATGAAAACTGAGACCACAATAACTTGTTATATTTACATGTTGACTGTTTTATCAAAAATAAATGTAACTCCAGTTCAGATTACTGGAAAAGGGGAAAGAAAGATGATAAGATATATATTTAAACACTTTATATCACTCATTTGACTCCACTTGAGTGACAACAGGAATTGATGTGCATGACTATTTTGTCTCCCTTTGTATGCTCTCCAAGGGTAAATATAAAAGTTCTCAATCACATGCTGGCTTGATGTAATGCTGATGGCCACTGATTTTACAGTTTTAAAAGTCGTTATTCTACCAAGTGTCTAAATATGAAAGGATGTTTTTCCTTTATCATTACCTGTAACAAGCTTGCATGCTTTGTTTAATGAACTACTTGAACATGTGTTGTGGAGTGTCAGCTGTTTTTGTTGCTGCCTATTGACAACACCTTTAGGTAATCTATGTGACAATTAGGGTAATGAATTTAGAAAGTAGTTGACTGCTCATTCAAAAGTTTTCGAGTATAAGTAAAGCATTCCCACGTTTATGTACTAACTTGATTTTTTTTATCTTCTGTTGCCTTTAAAAAAAACTTGCTTATTATCTGTTGATTTTTTTGGTACTATTTAAAACTATTAAACATATTGAAAATATGGTGTCTGGAAAATTGGCTGCACCAGTTATTTAGGTTAATTAGGGCATTAATTTTTCCAAATGTGAGAAGGAACTCAGTCCTCATGTCATCTAATTTAGCTACAAATTTAAATGATCATGTTTCTTGTTTATCTGATGATTTTTTTGTCGTCGCCAAGCTTAGGAAATAATTTGATATTTGGAACAATCATAATAATGGATCAGTCTTATAACTGTACTTTCGACTTCAGTCAATGTGCCTTAATTTTTGTTCAGCAGTTCGCAAATACAAGACTATCAACTACTGTGTACACTCGATAATAAGTTGAGTGTTGTTGCTGTGGTGGGTTTAACACCATTTTTCAGCACACGATACGTGGTGGCCAGTATAACTGGTGCAGGAAGAAACCTGGAAGACCCCAGGAAATTCCACTGACCCATGGGCAGTTACTCACAAGCTTTCTCCCATGCTCATACTGACTGAGCCTAAGACTTGGACAGTGATCAGTAATTTTGTCCTTGATCATAGTTTGCAAACAAACTAAATACAACCAATTACAGTTTGAGTGATAATTTAATTTAATACAACACCAAGTCTTCAAAAACACAGAAACCACAACAACACAATCACAGCCAATAAAAAGATGACAAGAGTTGTCATGTCATGATTATTAATGATAGTTTTTACATGTTTACCTTGAAAAAAAAATATCTGAAAATTTCCAGAAATGATAATTTCTTGAGTTTTATATTATATTGTTCAGTTTATAATGATCTATGGATACGATAAAGCAAAATCTGTATTGGTTGTGGCAAGAATTTCTGTTTTGAAATTAAAATTTTCTGTGTAAAGCAAAAATTCTGCATTAGGAAGAACAGAAAAATTAAAGAAGCTGGCATGCATAAACTTTAAATTCCTATTATAATTTAATTATATGAACAAAATTACTTGAATATGCAAGCTGTGTCACAATTCATCCATTTGATATGGTCAAGTCCCTCTTAAACTTCATTTTTAATGCCCTAACTTAATAATATAACACATTATAAAAAGTATACACTGAATGCATTAACCCCATTGTCTAATGGATATTGTAAAATCATGTCAAGAAAAAAAATGAGACCACTCACCAGGGTTACATAACTAAACAACTGACCATTTCACTAAACAAAAAATATGTATGGCTCTTTTTCATTACAGAACTTATCTGTGAGCTTAAATATATAATTTGTCCTAGATTTAAATTATAAAAATATATATGACAAGTTTGATCAAACTCTGGTCAGAAATACGACCTTCATTTGTATCCATGGATCTTGATCATATGAAGTTCATCAAGCAGATTCTAGTGATAAAAGCACATATTCTGCATCTGAATAAAAATCTGATAAGAAACATGTCCTCCAGTGTGGCAATCTGATTAAAATCAGATCTCCACTGTTATACATGAAGATCTGACAGCTACTGCTTAGGGGTCATGTTCTGGTAACCTACGCTATTACCATAATTGCTAATTTTATCAACCAGTCAGACAAAGTCTTATATCTTCGCGTTTGGAGACAGAGCGGTGTGGATGAAGAGCATGACTGTGTACTGAACAATTTGATTCACTTTCAGGTTTTTAAAAGCTCCATTTCTACTGGCTAATTCAAAGGTCACCAGAATATGACCCTTAAGCAGTCTTTGTCAGATCTTCATGTAGGATAGCAGCGATCTAATTTTAATCAGACTGCTAGGGTGGTTACAAACAATTATTGATGAACAGACATATAATGCATGATTCAAAATGCACAATGCATGACTGATGGACTCGGGACCATACCATACACTCACCAGTGGCTTTAACCTAAGGCCAAGATATGGACTACTGAGTGGGTAAAAAGTAATTGTTGATGGACACATGACAAATTCAGAATGTTCCATGTTCACCTGGCCTGGAGTTAAGGCCAGGTGAACCAACAAGAGTGCTGTGAATAGTACATTATATAACAGGTCAGCAATCTATTTTACATAGCGTGCCACTTTTCTCCAGATTAATTACAAAATGAATGAGTAAGACAGTAACACTGTTAAAATCAAGATTTTTGGCTGCCCTTCATGTGCCACACAAAACCTCTTGACGTGCCACTTGTGGCATGCGTGCCGTAGGTTGACAACCTCTGTTATATAACAACTCCATGTGTTTAATGGCTTTCTATGTTGGCACTAGTAGAGCAAGGTTGACCAGGGAGATTGCTGACAAAAGGGTCTCAATGACCTGAACCTTTGGTTATGGTATGCAGTCTTGAACTAATCTTACCATGCAGAAATAATAATAATAATAATAATAATAATAATAATAATAATAATAATACCTTTATTTAAAGAGAGTAACTCAATTTGTTGAGAACAATTAATATCCCTTGTAGCCCTCTACTATATCAAAAAATAATTTACAAATATTATCAGTCATAAAAAGCAAAAGTATTTTCAGCAGTTCTCTCTCTTGAAAATAAGTATTTACAATTAAACAGGGGTCCAAGGTACCATGTGGTCTAAGGTACTCGCCTTTGCAGATCACTGACGTCTCATCTCTGACCATGTGGCTTCAAGTCTCTGGCTTGGCCAATGTGGATATGTGAGAAATCTAGCCAGTATCTTCCTGTTGGTTGTTTTTTTCTTCTTCCCAGATTTTATATATATATATATATATATATATATATATATATATATATAAAATTGCAAAAAACAGACAACAAAGTTTTTTTTTACCAAGCCTCAGTGCTTTGGAATCTCATGGAGACTTTGTCAAAGGCAAAATTACAAAACAGACAAACAAGTCACACAATAAATATTAAGGAAAGCATTGAATACACAATGATACATAATTATGGATCTAAATTAGAAGTATTATTTCAAAATTGTAGATGTCAAGTAATATTAGTTTGAGCTCCAATGATAAAATGATAATCTAGCTGGTTTTGACCAACAAAAGGAGGAGTAAAAGTGGCATCTATTTCTTAATATAAAGTGATCCAGCCATATATTATATCCCAGATATTTCACTGTCTTTTATTAACTACACAATAATACTTATACCAGCAAGAACAAAATGCGTAGTTTTAGGTAAGTTAATGAATAATGCACTAAATGAACCAATTGTTTTATGGAAATTTTTTGTTAAATAAAATGTTATGCTGTAACTGGCTTACATTCAGGTTTGGATATTGGATCTAATCAGAAATTGTTAAACTTTTTGTTTTACTTGCTTGTGGATGCCCATTTGGAGTCACCTCAATCTAAGTTGCTTGGTTTCAGTGCATATCCAGTAAGATTCCTTTTCTTTCCTGGTTTCCAGTTATGTTGTGGGTATTTGGTCATACTTCAGTCCCATTTGGTCACAAGCTCAACTTGAGTTTTGAACCAGAAAAGAGAAGGAGTCTTATTTGATATGCTGCTTATTTGGCATGTGATCTGTCTGTGATGAAGTTCCAACTGTAAGGATTTTAAAAGAATGTGGTTTATTGTTAAAAAAACCCCCCAAAACATTAACCTTCAATTTTAAGACATTACTTTTTATACTATTAACTTGGTTTTTCTAATGGCTCATTTGATAGACTTTGCAGAAGATTTGCGCACACACACACGCACGCATGCTCAGACACATACACCTCTTCTAAAATTATCATGCTGATGATTTCTAGCAAACAATGCTTGTTAAAACAAAATTTAAAAATATACATTTTAATAAACTATGAGATAAAAGTTTTTACTAGAATCAAATTTTTTTGTATGAACCTTGGAATTTAACATACTTGAACAAGGCTGCAACTAGCAAGGAAATGGCAAGAAATTCATGTATATAAAATACCTATAACAATCTATGTCCTACACAGAGAGATAAAATAAACAGACACTGGGAAACAGAGAATGACAGAGAGGCTGTTTGAATAGGCTCACTTACAACTGAGTGCTCCTTTACATGAGCAGCTGTATAAAGATCCAACAGTACCTGCAGTATATAAGATCTCCATTCATTCAAGCTGAACTGTCTACTTACTATCAGAGATGTGGCAGTCTCACCTCAAACTACTGGTGTTGGAGGTGGGATGCAAATTCTCAGAAGCAATTGGAAGCCTGAACATTGCATAGGAAGAGTGTATTGTTTGTCTTCAGGTTTCCACTTAATGATTTATGCCATCAGAAATCTTCTTCAATCCAATAACAAAAGGATACCTTAACAATGGAGGCTGCTATTCCATTTATGGGATTACTATTTTCATTATTACACAATTCTAGCTGATCACTCAACTGTCTAGATGGGATTTACAGAACTGGATTTGCTTACATCCAAAACAGGTGTAAATTTTAATTTTTGCCTCATGATGATTTCTTTTGTGTAAGTTTGGATTTCATTTGGTCTGAACATTTTAATTTTCTGTATCCGTTCATTGATAACATAACAGTTACTTAAAAATAACACTTAATAAAATGATGCATTAAAACATTTGAAATGTATATATCATATAGTTTAAAATAATTTTACTTTCCTTAATGTCAGGATGTACTGGACAGCTACTGTGATCTGGCTATTGCTATTGTGATTAATTTATATACAGCAGTCTCTCACAATAATGTCCTTCATTATAACACAGTTCCTGTGTATGGTCATGGATTATATATATATATATATATATATATATATATGACATTTGATGCCTCCTATATCTCATTATAAGGTGGTCTCAACATAAGTGGCTTCCATTGATAGAATTATAATATGGGAGATCTGTACAAATAAAACAATCTCTCACTATAAGGTTATTTATTATAACACTGTTCCTGTTACAAGGAAAGTATGGTCACAGATCCCATTTCATTAAGTGATAGTAAATTATATATATAATGTACTTAAAGGTGGTATTCTCTATGACTCCCATGGATGGCATTATAATGAGGGACTGCTGTATTGTCATTGTTCGTTTCAGCAATTTAATAAAAATATATATAATAACCATAATACATCATTTACTCAGGGTACAAGGTATTAGCTAATTCCCAGCTAATCTTGCATAAGGTCATCATCATGCATGCATGTACTAGATAATAACAAAGAATATTAAAAAGAATATACATAAAGATTATTTACAATAACATAACAGTTTTAAGGTACAATGTCTCACTCAGAAATATTTACAAAATATATAGAAGGTCAAATAAAACATACAAAAACTTGGGATACAAAACATTTGAGTAACAGAGTGAAAACCAAAGACGTTTTGTGACTTGTATAGAGAATGGGTACAAGAATTATCCTATTTCATCCAATGGATGGGTGAGTTGTGTTTCACTGAATAATATGCTTACCCTGTTCTCTATATGACTTGTATTATAGGTTATTGAAGTTTTCAAGCTCCTGCCATCTCTTTCTGTTCACAGTAATGGCCTTAGCAAATGAGGGGCCCGATTTGGATCATTTTGTCGGGGCCCCCTTGGACTTACATGCAGGGGTCCCCTGTGAGCATGGCATTTGGAAATCAACTTTTAAACAAGTTTTTTATGATACTGAACTTAAAATTTTCTTTCATCACTTTGAAGTTGCTTTCTCTTCTTAGATAATTTAAAAAAATTACTAACGCACGGGGCCAAATCAGTCCAATCAGCCTAAGGCCGGCTCTGTCTGTTCATATCAAGAAATGTCATAATATTTATCCATGATAACAATCAGCTGACATTTTGGCATTTTCTATATGGCTTGTATATTACGTTAATGAAGTTTTCAAGCTCCTGCACCTCTTTCTGTTCATATCAAGAAATGACATAATACTTATCCATGATAACAATCAGCTGACATTTTGGCGTTTTCTATATGGCTTGTATATTAGGTTAATGAAGTTTTCAAGCTCCTGCATCTCTTTCTGTTCATATCAAGAAATGACATAGTACTTATCCATCAAAACAATCAGCTGACATTTTGGTGTAAAATATGGCCTCGGATACTTTGGACTTCTTATCCCATTAGTCTCGTACACCGTTAGTCTCTTACACTCTTTCATCAACCAATTTGCCATGAAGTCGTATTTGATATTCATCATATTTATTATACTGAAAATGGACTTATTTCAATTAACAAACTGGAAGATGCCAGAATATAAGGACTGATGGAAGTTATGTATATACAAAAACTGAAAGGAACAATAGAACATACACACTGACTTGCAAGGGAATGATAGAACAGATGTACAGGCAGTGGTTGCTCTTGAATCTATGGATTTTTTCATTGTCATGCTGTTTTAACAAAAGTGTTGGTGACAACTGAAAGTTAAATTTGTGGCATATTATTTTATTAATGGTTTTTTAGTCTGCTACTGACTGATGCACGTAAGTACATTGGTTTTCTAAGTAATTTTGCTGATTATTATATAAATCTTTCTATGTGGATGATTCAGTGTAATATATTTCTTTTAATGATAAGACTAGACCTCGTTTTCTTCATTCTTTTCAAATCTATCAATTGCAATTTTGAAATGGATGCTACAAATTTAACAAATATAGTTAATATATGAAATGACAGTACCAAAGTCATCATATTTTCTTGTCACTGGCTTTGATTGTTTAATGCATCTCTATTTCTTTCTTTTTCTAACTGTATTCATTGTAATCAATTATGATTATTATTAGTGTATTCACTGTAATCAATTATTACAGGTATCACCATTTGGGTTAGGGTAATCTGATGAAAAGCGTTTAAAATATAACTTACGGACAGATTACTGTTTGGGTGTTAATCTCGACTTTATTATCGCTGACCTTGACCTGATGTGAAAGATAACTGGCAAAATGGGTGGAGCCTGGCTGTACTCCGACTTCCAGAATTTGAAAGTTAGAGTATGTTTTTTCTGGTGGGGGAGAGGCTCTGCCTCTTAAGATATTCTGAATTAAGCAAATTTAAGGCAGTCTTACTGCCATGGAAACGTTTGTTGGCCAATATAAGGTGTTATGATAGCTGTATCGTTTGACTTTAGATATGATAAGATGGTCTGACCGTTTTTACTTAAGTGACAATGATAACAGTAAGTTACTACAGAAAAGAAAGAATTTTCAAAAGAATAAAACTAACAGCCTAAAATTTATTTTTTCAATGTTTTAACTATGTAACAAAATCAATTATAAAATAGATCAACTATAAAATTTCACTTATATGTTCAATCTGCCTGTTTTATGTTATTTCTACTGACTGCCTAAAACTCAATCGACCACTCTGCTGAGGGTGGCATCTGTCAATCAAATATGCATTACTGAGATTCCAAAAGATGCAAACCAATTTGGTCACCAGCTACATATGAACTGTTGCATAATCGCATGTTTGTAGAAAAGTTTGCCAAACTGAGTACCGAAAATATTGATAATTTACTATACAACAATTAAAAATAAACTTCTTTTAAAAGCTTGGCTGCTTTCCCTCCAATTTTCTTTCAATTCTAATAATATAATTATCACATGACCACTGCTATTAGTGAAATATAAAAATTGTAATTTTTATATACATAACATGTATAGTAACACTTCATTCTGTCTTTAATTATATCACTATATTATGCAAAAGAAAGGCATAAAAATGGGCATTCAAATGCATTTGAAAATCAATTCTTATATTTATGCTTATTCAAATGAAATTTATGACTTATGAAAAAGACACTAATTAAAATCTTTAGTTTGCCAAGGCTCAAAAAAAAATATTTTCTTAATTTCATAAAATTCATTTGAACCAAACACGTGCAAAAGATTCTTTGTTAACTTTTTTTCAATCACTGGGAACATTTTCCAAAAGAAAAAGAAAGAAAGAGATATGCAGATGAGCAGATGGATCATTCTTCGCTTACCAACATGTCAATTAGATCATGGCCTGTACTTCATCATGTGAGCCCAGAGGGCAAATATTTCTGGATACTGGAATATACTATCTGACAATCCAGACTATATAGATCTTCACGTCTGAGAAATGGCACACACTACTGATATTTCCACATATCCATAGAAAATAGTGTGTTTTTGAAGCTACCTGTCCATTATTTCCACATATCCATAGAAAATAGTGTGTTTTTGAAGCTACCTGTCCATTATTTCCACATATCCATAGAAAATAGTGTGTTTTTGAAGCTACCTGTCCATTATTTCCACATATCCATAGAAAATAGTGTGTTTTTGAAGCTACCTGTCCATTATTTCCACATATCCATAGAAAATAGTGTGTTTTTGAAGCTACCTGTCCATTCATTTTTTCTCAAAAAAATGAACAAAACATGCTAGACTAGATATTTAAGTACGGTAAGCGTATCCATATGAAAGAGAGTAAAGATTCCATAAAATTCCAATATTTTAATAACTTCCATAAAATTCAATATTTTAACAGATTCAATACAAAAATTCCAATATTTTAACAAATTTGCAGATTTAAAAGTAATGAATTAGCTGAGTCAATACAGTACAATGCATGAAGTGCTATCAGGTTTCCAGTGACATGAACAAAAAATACCAATTTCAGTTAAAACGTTTCTAGAAATGATAATCGAAAAGACCCAACATTGTAGCTAATGCCTGACTGTTTGCACGAACTGTTGTTTAAAGACAATATAGGACACAGCTTATTCATTTATTTTACTTCTGGTGAAAACCATAAGGAATAAAGAGATATAACAATATTTTCAATTTCCATGTTTGATATTTTTTAAAATTAAAATACAGTCACTTTGAAGATGGGATGGCAGGAGAATATAATCAATTTAGTCCCTTTGAAATATTTTGTATCCCCATGACTTAGAAGATAGGTGGAAACAGGGTACCTAGCTCTGTGGTTTTTACATTGGTAACACATTCCTGTTCTTGGCTGTTTAATTTTCAGCTCAAGTTTTTTGTTAACCTAAAGAAATCTCTCTTTCAAAAATTTTGTCATTTCCAAAACTGTTAGCTATCTACCCATTTAGCTATTTTCATACATACATATTTACATATTTTCATACATACATACAAGTAAGGCTGCAATGTTTACCAAAGTTTCTAAACGTGTACCTGGTTTACAATAAACGAAACGATGCAATTTAATCCAAACAATTAGAAATACAACATGTCCCCACATCTACCCTGCTAGACTTACTGAACAGCTGATGGCTATTGCTCATGTCAAATGTTGCTCATACTGCGATATTTCATTTGCCGAGCGTCTATCACCTCTTATTATGACAGGATTCAGTTTGTAAGACAAGTCTTTGTTTTATATATCTGACTGTTTCAGCAAAACATCCCTTGGATGAGAGTGATATTGCTTCCTACTGGTATAAATATATATAAAATGAAACAATCGATAATACCACTGCATGTACCACCTTGATATGTACATGGAATGCTTTTCTAGGATTTATAATAAATAAAAAAGTATGCAGTGGTTTTAAAACATCAAATAGTATTTCTTTAAAATAAAATTTTACAAACTGAAGGCTCTGTTAACAAACACGTTTAAAGTTAACTAATGTAATTTAGTACTGTAAGCAAATGGGTCTGTTGTTGTTGTTGTTGTAGGGTTTAAATGCCATTTTTTCAGCACAAGATAGGCTACACATGGCAGCCAGTATTAATGGTGGAGGAAGAACCAGGGAAAACCCCGGAAAGAACCACCGACCCACAAGAAGCTACTGGCAAGCTTTCTCACATGCCCACATTGGCCGAATCCAAGACTTGAACCAACGCAGACAGCGGTGAGATGGCAGTGATCCATAATGGAGAGTACTTTAGACCACTTGGCCACTCAGGGCCCCGCCCCCCCAAATGGGCCTGATGTATGATCTTGTGTAATGTGTGCTAATACCCATTTCTGGCAAGTGTGGCTTTTTCCTAATGATGCTGCATTTGATGTGAAAATCACTGATACATGTACTTTAAGAATACAATTAACAGAAAAATCCTGCTAAACAATCTTCTTCAACAGAGATGTGGAAATATATAATTTATAATTTACTTGGAAAGGGTAGATTCTGTGACGATGAGAGCCACATGCATGTTTGTTATCACATTAATCGATTTTGTAAACACTTACAGGCAGTGAACTACACTAAGCCTTTTACATGTGCATATGTTGCAGCCTTACAGGCAAGTTCAATTTTCCAGTCAGCTTGCCCCATTTTAAAAAGTGATCTAATGCAAACTCATTTTTGAATTACAAGAGACATGTCCTACAGTATTTACTTTTTCATAATACAATATTGCTGCATAAGTGTCTAAAATTTAATTGATGTAATTTATAATGTGTAATAAAGACTGCTCAGATTGTTTACTTGGTATAACTTGTCATGTAGCACTCTTATAGGAGATGATTAATGTGGCATATAAATTACGTTAAGGCAGTCAACTCTCAGAAATGTACACGCTGAATGATTGAAAGTGTATGATTAAAGCATATTTAATGAGTCTACAATAAAACCTGGAAATTATCATCTTACTCTATTTGCTGTAACTAATGGAACATACTATTTACCATAATTTCAAACATTTCACAATATCGTTAGTACTGTATACTTGCTTTCTTACAAGTCCGACTGCAAATAACATAGACCCTGATTGGATGTCCCAAAATACACTAGAAGATCAAGGTCTGTGGTCTTAGTTCTACTCATTACTCCTAACAATGTGCAGCGACCCAGATCAATGGCAAAAAATGTGACTGCATATCTCAGTCGGTGCGGTTTGCAGTTGAGTAGACTTAAGAACGAGTATATAAAGTAAATTAAAATAAAAATTTTAAAAAAACCCATTGAATATACTTATTATAGGTCTGATCTACCACTAAAATGAGGACAGCAAGATGATATCCAGCCAAACTAGCTTTAAGCAACTTTTGCTAGCAAGCACCTGTCATATATGACCAAATTTGTACAGTATGCATCAATTTTATTAATATAAATGCACTTTTGTGAGTGATAACTAACTGAACATGACAAACACTATGCTCGGTTTTAAAACTGTTATGAATATCTGTATCACAGAATTAGATAGCACTATGATGAGTTTCAAAACTGATATGAACAACTGTATCACAGAATCAGATAGCACCCTCATGGGTTTCGAAACTGGTATGAACATCTGTATCACAGAATCAGACAGATACTACCGACCTTTATTTAATACTGAATTGTAACCATAATTATTCTAAAGGGTCTGCTGGCAAAGTGCAGATTATTTCTAAGACTGGATGAAAAAAGGTGAGATGAGTCTAGTGACTGATTTTCTTAAATCTACATGAGGGACCCTGGGTAACAGAGCGGTCGAAGGTGCTCGCCTTTACAGATCACTGACATATCACCTCTTGTCCATGTGTATTCAAGTCTCTGGTTTGCCCAATGTGGATATGTGAGAAAGCTTGTCAGTGGCTTCCCATGGGTCAGTGGTTTTTCCTAGGTTCTTCCTCCTTGAAATATATTGGCTGCCATATATACCTTATCAATCATGTGCTGAAAATGACATTAAACCCACAAACACAGTATAGATCTACATGCAATGTGATTAAAACTTAGATCTACTTATAATAATCTGTGTCAATCTACTTCTGATACTGATCTCTTGCTGTTCTTCTTGTAATGATCTCTTGGTGTTCTACTTATAATAATCAGCTTATGTACTTGTAATGATCTCTTGCTGTTCTTCTTGTAATGATCTCTTGCTGTTCTTCTTGTAATGATCTCTTGCTGTTCTACTTGTAATGATCTCTTGGTGTTCTACTTATAATAATCAGCTTATGTACTTGTAATGATCTGTTGTTGATCTACTTGTAATGACCTTTTCCTGTTCTACTTGTAATGATCTGTTGCTGTTCTACTTGTAATAATCTGTTGCTGATCTATTTGTAATGGTCTCGTGCTGTTCCACTTGTAATGATCTCTTGCTGTTCTACTTGTAATGATCTGTTGCTGTTCTTGTAATGATCTCTTGCTGTTCTACTTGTAGTGATCTGTTGCTGTTTTTGTAATGATCTTTTCCTGTTCTACTTGTAATGATCTGTTGCTGATCTACTTATAATAATCTCTTGCTGTTCAACTTGTAATGATCTGTTGCTGTTCTTCTTCTAATGTTTTCTTGCTGTTCTACTTGTAATGATCTGTTGCTGATCTACTTATAATAATCTCTTGCTGTTTTACATGTAATGATTTGTTGCTGTTCTTCTGTTTTCTTGCTGTTCTACTTGTAATGATCTTTTGCTGTTCTTCTTCTAATGTTTTCTTGCTGTTCTACTTGTAATGATCTGTTAGTGTTCTACTTGTAATGATCTGTTACTGTTCTACTTGTAATGATCTGTTGCTGTTCTACTTGTAATGATCTGTTGCTGATCTACTTATAATAATCTCTTGCTGTTCTACTTGTAACGATCTGTTGCTGTTCTATATGATCTGTTGCTGATCAATACTCATATCAGAAATTGAGATTTTATTTAGACTGATCTACATGTAGCATTGTATATTACATTCTGTAAACCAGAATAAAAAGCACATCACTAGATGCCATTTTAATACCCAAGTCATGTAAATCCCCATTAAGATTAATCATTCTATTTTTACAGTGGTTATAGAACTATATAATCCGTTACAAGGTTTGCATTTGTTTCTTTATGTGACACAAGAATCCTCACAACAATAATAATGCCACAATGAGAGTTCTCTTGCCCAACTTTCACTGTAGCCTACTGAATACATCCTTTTAGTCAATGCCCATATGGAATGAATTTTTTAATATGCTACTATTTGTCTGGACGAGTTAATTCCATTCAAAGGCATTGTAATGAGAAATATCTATAAGCACATATGCTAAAAGATGTCTCTGTTCTAAAGATTCTAATTGTGTCATATGGTTTACTGATGTCTCTGCTGTAAAGATTCTAATTGTGTCATACGTTTTAGTGATGTTGCAGTTATTAAAGTCACTCTCATTTACTTTCCATTGAAAGTTTAAGCTGAAGGGTCATTCTGGTCAACTGTGACTTCCTTTTTTCCCCACTTGCATATGGTTATGGTAAATTAATACAAACAAAAATGACATTTTTTTTTCCTGCTTGGAGTTTCTTATATAACTGGCACATGACCGGCCAATAGAAATGTAAAAGACTATAAAAGGTATGCTGTTGAGTTCATATTTTTTCTGGTTTTGTGCAAAAGACTGTCTGTAATGTCTGTTTATGGCACCTTGTAAATTGCTAAAGATTTTTATGGGCTCATATGCTTTTTCTTTTACTGAGCTGTTATTACATATAATAAAAATGTATTAAAAAATTTTCTTTGAATTATTTAATGAGATAGTACTTGCAACTATGCCAATTTATATCTAACCTTTCTGATCAAATAATAATAATAATAATAATAATAATAATAATAATAATACCACTATTAATCCTTAATTTTTTTGCATAACACAGTTAGCCAAAATCTATCCTGCCTCATGCCCTCTACCAAAACAACAAGCGGTACAAAATCTTGTACAAACATTTAGAGTAAAACAATATGTAAAACCACAAAAATGACCCTATTGTACAAACAACAATCAAGTAGAAAGAATGTAAGGAGAAAAAAATTAAACAATGATTATTCATTTATGGCAATTAATGTTATTTTTACTCTCAGTTTTATATTCTTCATTTTTAAATTCTTTGACAAGATTTTGGAGAATAACAGGTACCATTCCATGAACATATTCCCAGCTGCACAGCATATGCCAAGTTTACATAACTAGACAACTGCACCGGTGGTTTAGTGGTTCGAGCATATGCCTTGGATGCGGGAAGTTGCGGGTTCAAACCCCATCCAAGTCATACCCAAGACTTATACAAATGGTACTAACAGCTGCCTCACTTGGCACTCAGCATTAAGAAGTTAGTGTAGGGACTGGTTGGCCAGGTGTCAAGATGATGTGACTGGGAGGGACATGATGCTACATGACTGAAAAATTGTTAAAGCTATGTTAAAAATCCAAATCACACACACATACACAACTAGACTACCTGAACTTTGCTATATTTCAGTTATTAATAAAAGTAGACCTATCACTTACTATCCATTAAAGACAGTTTTAATTATGCTCATTGTGCACCATTGGAAATTTAAAAAGAAATACGTTTTTCCAATATAACGATTTTAAAAATTAAAAATGGAGATGCATGTTGCATCTCACTAGAATTTATATAATGCAGTGCATCAGATATGGACTAAATGTCTTGTAATGACATGTCAGGCCACTGATTGTAAGGAAGATATCACAGAATGAAGTCAGCAGATACTCCAATATGTTCACAGGTGATATGAAATATAATTAGTGTCAGTGATATTCTTTCCAGCATCAGATGAATTAATTGAGAGCATAGTCATTTCTGGGGTGATAACTGATAATAAACTCAGTTGCTACTGACAGCATCATTGCACCGAGTGAACCCTTTTTAATGGCATCTGTCAGCTGTCCTTGCCTGCACACCCTTCTCAATGATTGTGGTTGCCAATGATTAAATAAAATTCAATAATATTTATATTTTGCAGCAATACAGTTGTTCTGTGGTCTAAAATTAAGTCAACTGTCTGTACTACACAGTGTTGAAACATATTTTGCCTAAAAATGGTCCATGTTCAGTAGG
This sequence comes from Megalonaias nervosa, assembly GCA_016617855.1. Taxonomy (NCBI): domain Eukaryota; kingdom Metazoa; phylum Mollusca; class Bivalvia; order Unionida; family Unionidae; genus Megalonaias; species Megalonaias nervosa. Next base: position 29,621 of record JAECUM010005218.1, read on the forward strand.
TGGTTGCTCATGATGGTGCATTTATATCATAAAATTGATTCATGGTTGTTAATGATGGGTAGTCGCTGCACACACAGCACATGTCACACAAAAAAAGTTTTATTGTACATTTCAAGAATGTGAAACTCTATTTAAACAAGGTCACAGCCACCATAAGCAATATGAAACTCAAGTTCAACAAGGTCATAATGACAGAACAATGTGAAACTCAGTTTAAACAAGGACAACTTCATCCTTGATCATCCACCATGAGCAATGTGAAACTCAGTTTCTACAGGGTAACATCCAACATGAGCAATGTGAAACTCAGTTTCCACAGGGTAACATCCACCATGAGCAAAAAATGTGAAACTCAGTTTCCACAGGGTAACATCCACCATGAGCAATGCAAAACTCAGTTTCCACAGGGTAACATCCACCATAAGCAATGTGAAACTCAGTTTCCACAGGGTAACATCCACCATAAGCAATGTGAAACTCAGTTTCCACAGGGTAACATCTCCCATGAGCAATGTGAAATTAAATTGAACAAAATCATATCATCAGAGAAATATCAAACTCAATTTCAACACGGTTGTATCCACTGAACAATGTGAGATTCAATTTCAACAAGGTCACATCTACTATGAGCACAGATGTTACTCAATTTAAGGTCACATACATGAAGAGCAATATGTAACTCAACAAGGTGATCTCTACTGAGCAATGTGAAACTCAATTTCATCAAGGCGATCTCTACTGAGCAATGTGAAACTCAATTTCAACAAGGGTCATATCTACTCAGCAATTTGAAACTCAATTTCAACAAGGTCATATCTACTCAGCAATGTGAAACTCAACTGCAACAATTCAAATTTCAACAAGGTCAAAGCCACATACTGTTTTCTATGTAAATTTTCATACTCTAAATCTTGTTGAGCCTGCCTTGGAGGAAGCTTGACAGCAATCACTTTCACATCTGTGTACATGTCCACCCCATAGGCTGACCTCTGTTTCAGTTTTTTTTAAAACTTTACTTAACATAAATCAGCATAAAGTAATTTTTAGTTATGCCTATAGTAATTGCCAATAATCAGCATAAAGTAATTATTAGTTATACCTGCAGTAATTGCCAATAATCAGCATAAAGTAATTACTGTGTCTGTATGTGATTTGGATTTTTAACATAGCTTTAACAATTTTTCAGTCATATCACTAAGATTAATGCAGTGTGGCAGTTTATAGTCATGTCTAACACTGGGCACATGCCTCAGACATGTGGCATCATGACCCACCCAGTCACATTATCCTGACACCAGGCTGATCAGTCCTAACACTAACATCTTAATGCTGAGCACCAAGCAAGGCAGTGTGTGTGCGTGATTTGGATTTTTAATGTAGCTTTAACAATTTTTCAGTCATATCGCTATGATGTCTGCAGTGTGGCAGTTTATAGTGATGTCTAGCACTAGGGCATCATGCTGTAGACATGAAACATGCTGTCCCACCCAGTCACATTATCCTGACACCAGGCCAACCAGTCCTAACACTAGCCTCTTAATGCTGAGCGCCAAGCGAGGCAGCTGTTAGTACCATTTTTGTAAGTCTTTGGTATGACTCTGCCGGGGATCGAACCCTTGACCTCCCACATCCGAGGCGGACACTCTAACCACTAGGCCACTGGAGCAGTACCATTTTATAAGTTTTTGGTACGACTCAGCTGGGGTTCGAACCCACGACCTCCCGCATCCTAGGTGGCTGATGTAACCACTTAGGCTACTGAAGTGGTCAGAATCTATCTATCTGGGTCTATGGTGTCTGTTAAACTGATTACTCCTAACAAACTGCAAAGACCCAGATTTGCCGAAACTTTATGTGACAGATCTGGTTTGTGTGTGAGATTTGGATATTTAATGTACAATTTTTCCATCATATTGCTATGTCTGCAGTGTGGCAGTTTATAGTGATGTCTAGCTCTGCGGCATCATATTGCAGACATTTAGCATCATGTCCCACTCAGTCACATTATCCTGACACCTGGCTGGTCAGTTCTATCACTAACCTCTTAATGCTGATTGCCAAGCGAGGCAGTTACTAGTACAATTTTTATACCTGTTTGGTACGACTGGGCAGGGGTTCGAACTTGTGACCTCCTGCATCTGAGGCAAATGCTCTAATCACTTAAGTTGCCAGTGAATGAGCAGTTTGCAGTTGGACTTAACATATCACTGAGTATGTAATATTAACTCATGGGTAACTGGATAATGCACAACTATTTACACCTGGGAGTCCACGATGTTAACTATTTTTTTAAATACAATGCATTTTATCTGAACAGTATACAATCCCCAATATTTGATGTCTTTCTTGTAGTTGTTGTTATGGGGCTTAATGCCATTTTTCTGCACAAGATAGGCTATACATGGCGGCCAGTATAAATGGTGGAGGAAGAACCCAGGAAAACCCGGGAAAGAACCACCGACCCACAAGAAGCTACTGGCAAGCTTTCTCACAGACCCACAGTGGCAAAGCCCAAGACTCGAACCCATGCAGACAGAGGTGAGATAGCAGTGATCCATAATGGTAAGCGCTTTAGACCACTTGGCCACTCGGGGCCCCTGTCTTTCTTGTAAGCTACATCTTTAATATAGAGCATTTTACTTGATTAGTATTCAAAAACTATTAACTGTATGTCTTCCACATAAGCTAGTTTTTAAAAGTGTGCATTTAATCTGAACAGTATACAATCCTTAATAATTGTATGTTTCCATGCAAATTATTTTTTTAAATAAAGTATTCAACCAGTAGTGTATTTTACCTGAATAGTGTTTTATCTGAACAGTACAAAATCCTCAATAACTGTACGTCTTCCACAAAAGCTATATTTAAAAAAACAGTATCTTGATAGCATACAATCCTCAGTAAATGTATGTTTATCATGAAAGTTATTTTTTAATATAGTGTATTTTACCTAATTACAACCACTAATAATTGTATGACAAATTCAAAGAGTTCTTCCCTGAGAGTTAACGAGATGAGTTTTGAAATCTGAAAGGAAATGTAGTGACGAGTTGCAGCTGTATGGATTTCTATTCATTTCAGGTATTACCGGAGGCAGCTGTAACATTCTCTGTTGTCACAAATCAGTCCAGTAACATCAATTTCACATCACAGAAGAAGAAAATGTAAAAACGAGGACATTATAAAGTTTACTTCATAACTACGCGTACTGTTGATTAGAAAGTTACATCTTGTAGAACAGTAAATGTATGTATTCAATATGGCTGCAAAACTGTAAAAAAAATCCCCAGAAAAGATTGAATATTGTACATATTGCATTACTTCAGAAAACACTTTAATGAGGAAATGGACTGATTATATGTTTCATAATCTGGAATTGAACTGAAAATTCAAGTGGAAGTGAGGACAACTAAATAAAAGCTGGGTTCATTATACATATTATAGTTAGGTCCTCATCCCTAAAGGGAGTAATGCTCTTGACACCATCATATTTGTTAACTAAAGGCTCTGTGCATTCCAAGTTCCACCTGCATGGATTTCTGGTTTTCCACTGTCAATGAACCACAGGAATTACAGGCTTGTAAATGGAATTAAGGACTTGTAAATGCAATTAAGGACTTTCAAATAATATTAATGTAACTGAACAGCTAATAAAGTCATTGCAGAATTTTTATTCAAATGGGACACAAAATGTGACAGTATAATGTAAAAACTACAGTATAAAATTTCAAGAAAAAAAAAGGAGCCCACCGTAAATGAATTAGTGTTATCTTAACTATATGAAGACCTAATGAGAGTGGGACAAATAATTACATTGGCACTTGTTCCGTGTCTGAACCCTGAAAAACACAGACTTCCAATGAACACATCAAAAAGTGTGTATTCTTACAAAAAAATCTATTGACCAGTTGTAGAAAATACAGTTCCACTCCAAATTTTTGTGTTACTCAGGAAATGATTGTAGACTGGATTCAATGTGGAATACGAGAGATGTTAGTAATAATAATAGTAGTGATTCAATGCCCCAGAATGTTCCTGAACATAACTGGTGGGTGATGCTACTTCTTCCGATTGTCCTGTTTGGATTGGCTGGAAATATCCTGGTGTGTATGGCTGTTTCCATGGAGAAGCGCCTTCAGAGTGTCACAAACTACTTCCTGCTGTCTCTGGCAATCACAGACCTTCTGGTGTGCTTAATTGTTATGCCACTGAGCATGGTGAACGAGTTTATAGGTATGCATCAATTTCATTTCAGGTGCATGCCAGGTATATGCAAGGTAAGTCTGGTACAGTATTACCTCATCATAAAAATGTTCATGGGAGTCACAAAGTATACCTTCTTTCAGAGAGATCATCTCATAATGAAGCACTTGGTATATAATACAGTACTCCCTCTTTATAACAATGTCTGTGGGAGTCACAGGGTATACCATGTATTTTTAGTTAACTCATAATGAAGTTAAATGATTCATATAATTTACTATTATTTCATGAAAAGTAATCCATTACCATATTTGCCTTACAACAGAAACCATGTTATATATATATATATATATATATATATATATATATATATATATATATATATATATATATATATATATATATATATATAATATATATATAAAATGAAAAATATTTCAAGGATATGCTGTGGAGATAAATAAATAATCTTTCAAGGAATGGCTGTTGAGATATATACTATGAGACATTTCAAGGATATGCTCTAAAGACATATACTACAAGGAATAATTCAAGGACTGGCTGTGGAGATACATACTATGAAAGTATATGCTACTGAGATAAATTATATAAGTAATGTTTGAAAGATTCTGTTGAAATACTGACTATGAGGAAAAGTCTGGCTGTTGAGATACTGTATATACTATGAGAAATATTTCAAGGGTATGCTGTTGAGATATATACTAAGAGAAGTATTTCAAATATTGGCTGTTGAGATATATACTATTAGGAACATTTCAAGGATATGATATTGGTCTGGATAAAGTAAACATTTGTTTGTTGAAGTTTGGACAATTAAAACTATAATGTATATGTTGGTGCTAAGGATTGATCCAGCTATCTGGTGATAATAGATGATTCTATCTTTCTGTGCTGCTTGTTTTGTGGGTAATGATGGATGGCACTGCCACTATCAGTTTTACCTTGACAAGGAATGCTCCCCAGATACTGGCTGATGGATGCTCATTTTTATGAAAACTCAGGAAATTGTAAAGGCTGCACATAAATGGTAAATTTACATTTTATTTTAAGATGTCACTTTCACAGAATGACCAGACAAGTTTTGGAAGAATTCAGTAAGTTTGAAATTTCTAGAACAAGCAGCTGTCTACACAACAGAGGTTCTGAGGGATTTTTATCATATTGTTTTATTGCTTCTTTCCTCACAAAAGTCCTTATTTTATCTTTCTGGAAAAATAGCTTTACTTACTCATGACAAAACACTTGAATATACCAGAGCTCAAGACTGATATATCTTTAAAAAATTTTCTAAACACAGCGAACATTACTGTGGCTGATTTCACAATCTGCAAATAGATCTATGAAAGCAGTTACTTTTTAAATCTGGCAGCCAATAAAAATCCCCATTTTGACTTTTCTACCAACTACTCTTTGAAAAAATCCAATAATGAATGTTTGATTTTTTTTATTTTTCTTCTGCCTAATCAAGACATATTGTTACCTGATAAAAATCCAAGTGGATACAATGTGGTAATATTGAAGTAATCACTATTTTGATCCTCATATATTGAATTAAAAACTAGCAATTTTCCCTTATCACATCAGTACTTAATTATCTGGGTAATTACACAAGCTGAAGAACTAATATCCCTAATTAAGACAACACTAACACTGCTTCAAATAGGTTTATAAACTTTCCTGCAGAGAATTTCCCTGCAAGCTAGACAGCTGCTTCTAACAGAGGAACAGGAAATAATTACAAGCTGACCAGTGGTAACTGGTAGAAAATAGGGGTTATAGTTTAAGACTTTTCCATCATGGATTGGATCTATATTAAAACACACACCAATCTGATATCAGATGTAACAAAGGTCTACAGGGAACTTCAGGAGTACTGCTTGCTACAGCCCTGGACATAATATATGAATCAGTTTTACTGGGAATGGGGTTAGCACCTATTATTGGTTGTGCCCTTTATCCCCATCAGTATCTGCCCCTTGTCCCCCTTTATGCAAACACCTTTCTGCAATAGTGTCTTGGCATATTATGAAGTCTGTGATGATCTTACAATCCCCAGTGAGCATTCACACAAATTACAGACAAATGGGACATGTCAGATATTAGTTTCAAAACTGCATTTGACCAGCAAGGAAGACCAGGTTTAAAATCCATATATTGCAGTCAATGATGTGTTGTCATTAAACATCACTATCTTTGCTGTTTTGTTGCTTGTGCCCCCCCCCCCCAATCTAACTGCAAATCAGGAAACCTAAACTCAGATCAGAGATCATTCTCACCACTGGATGTAGTAATAAAATCCAGTATTTATGGCCTCATAAAACAAAAAGGGTTGAGTGCAGCTGAGTAGTAGATGGTGGCATGCAACAAACATTTATTAGTTTCCAGTAAGATGAGAAAGCAATTGTTTAGTGCTGTCAGTTTAAGTGACATCTGCATGCCTCCTTTCACTACATTCAAAAATAACAGTGCCAACTTCTACGAGCTATAATCTGTGTGCTAAACCTACCATAAAAAAAAATTCTGCATAAAAAATGGTGTTGGTGGTACCATGCTCTAAAACGGGGGTCTCAAACATGCAGCCCATGGGCTGCATGCAGTCCCCCATGCCGTATCCTGTGGCCTGCAAAATCACTGGCGTCAAGGTGTCAAGAGAGATAACAAAGGTGGTGCAGCCCTTGGGCCATCAAAAATGCCCTCATGTGGCCCTCAGGGTAGTTTGCGTTTGAGACCCCTGCTCTAAACTATGGCATCTCTGAAATAGAGCACACTGTCATGGTTGCATTGCCACATAATTCTAGAGAAAATTTTAGGGGACCAATAACTCTCCTAGAAATGGGCAAGGAAATATAAAAGAGAATTTATACTAATTTTTCAGTTGATTTCTGGTTGCAGTTTTATCTGGCTGATGTAAAGCAAGCATAAAAAGTTAATCCAAAGAAAAAGGATTATACAAGATGTGACCATTCCAAACTTTACAATTTTACCTCACTTAAGTATGGTAACAATTATTTCCAATGATAAAGGCATAACTAATATGCATTGTCTCTTGCTTATAATTGCATTCATCCGAGATTCTGATGATATAAACTTACTAATCAAGTTTCATCTTAATTGGATGAGAAATGCAGTCTCTAGATGAAGAGACTCAGACAGCAAGCTCGGCCAGTCAGATGCAAGATCATCTTTTAAACATGTGCTGATTTCACTTATTAAAAAATCCAATACAATGATGATTCAACTTATTTATCAAGCTTGAACAAAATCCTATCAAAATTCATTCTCCAGAGTGGTATCAAGCTCTGCCAATCAAAATTCATTCTCCAGGGTGGTAACAAACTCAATCAAACTCAAAATTAACTCATGTATATATATATATATATATATATATATATATATATATATATATATATATATATATATATATATATATATATATATATATGTGTGTGTGTGTGTGTGTGTGTGTATGTGTGTGTGTGTGTAATCTTGATCTAATCTTCATAAGAGTATTTAAAAAGTTTGGTCAAATTTTGATCTGAAGGTAGTCATGTGAGTGTCGTCAAGCTCAGTCAATCAGATACAACATCAAGTCATTACTAAGCATAGTTTTTACTCATAATAATACTAATGAATCTGACAATTCAAACCTACTTACCAAGTTTGATCAAAACAGCATATAAAAAATACAGTCCCAAGACTGGTATGCAAGATCACCTCATAAAAATGCATCAGTCTTGCTCTAGAGAGGTAACAATCTCAGCCAATCAGATTCCTCAATAAAATGCACAGATTCTAAGCAGCTTACCACCTCCACATGAAGTCTCAGATCAAAAACATGTCAGTTAAAATCACTGATTTAGAACAATAAAATTATTAGTTATATCCACCTGAAAAGCTTCTCTCTTTATCCAATGTTGTTTAGATTAATATAATATGACCTACTGTCTACTGTCAAAAGGACTGGTGACTTACAAATCTATCAGACTGCCAAGTCAATCAGGTACTTGTATTAACTGCAATCAATAAACCTTCATTATATTGTAATGTAGCCTCAAAATCACAAATCTGATTCCACACAGAGCTCATACCAAGGGCTTATGCTGAGATGGAAGGCTCCACAGTATACTTGGCTAGCAAAGATGACCCCCCAACAAGCAGCTGAAATGACCTGGTCTTATCACAAGTGGCTAGGGTGGGCTGACTGATATGTTTTATGGCCTGTTAAGAGAATTTCACACAGATATGAAGGCCAATAAGCTACACAGCTCTAATACATTAAAGTTTTCTGTAGTTATTTTCAATACCTTTAATTTCAACTCAGGATCTAAACTTCATTTTGATTCAAATATCAATTGGTAAAACATCAAAAACTAAATGATAGAACAGCCAAAAAACTACTGTACAGTTGTATCACCTGAATAAAATATCTATGGAACAAGTATTAGGCTCCAACAAGCTTCTAAAATCATTCTTTCTTTACTAAATCGAAAGTAAATTTACATAGAGCAATGACTTTCATAATCAGTATTAACTTGCAAACTGCCAGAACATGAGTTATATAGTGATTCATACTTGTACATATAAACATGCACACACCCCTCCCCTCCTCCCCCCAATGATAGCAGCTAGTCTGAGACAAGGATGCAGTTTTTGTCCTCCTCCTGTCTGGGACAGATGAGAACTCCATCACAATCAAACTGACCTCTATGATTATGGATGGGGATATCAGTCCCACTTGGACCAGATGTAGTAGAAAAACAGCTGTTTTAGCAGTGAGGCCAAATTCCCATTGACTTTATTTTATAATCACCCAGGTCCTGTTAGTCTTTGAAGTTTTACTCTGACAATTTCAACAATTCAAGGATTGGCACTTGGGCAGTACTGGTCCAGTTTTTGGATAATACGGCACTTCTGTAAAATGTATATAAAATAAAAGATGTGTTTTTGATTTGGATTTTTAACGTAGCTTTAACAATGTTTCGGTCATATCGCTATGATGTCTGCAGTTTGGCAGTTTATGCAGTGTGGCAGTTTATGGTGCTGTCTAGCACTGGGCATCATCTTTTTAACTGTTTGTATAAAGAGATGTATGGCTATGATAGATGGCTCTGATTTCACGGAATTTATTCTGAAAAAGGATGGGATTTGTTGAGGACTTTCTGAATTAGCAAAGGTCAAATATCATTTTTGGAGATTTTGATAACCATGGTGGTGATTTAGGAACACAGAATTTTGTAGTATTTCCAACACAGCTTTATGATAATTCTAAACGAGGAAGAACTGGTAAGCCAAAAGGTGGAATGGAGTTTAATTTCTGAGTGTACAAGGTTTTATTATTTTGGCCTAAAGACTACATCATATGAAGGGTCTGATGGATTGGAAAATAGTTTGATAGCATACGAAAGATCCAATTTTGTTTGCACGAGATAAAGTGGTGGTTGACAAGTCCCTAATTGGGTATCATATCAAATATACACAGGTCAGATCTATATACAATCAAGCCAAAGTAGAGTTTTGTTATTACTAATAATCTGTATGACCAGAGCAAGACCTTCTAATCTACTCCCCAATCTGTGCTTGTCATGATACATTTGTCCCTGAGTTATCTAATATGTGGAAGAACAGTTAGTTTACAGCTGAAAGTAACCCTGACAAATTTGGTCTCCTCCACAACAGAAATAAGATAACTGTCAAGAGAGACTTTCGAGTGATTATCAATATGATTGTAATCGACATAAAAGTCAACAGTTTTTGATTTTGAAAATCTGAACCCGTTTTCTCCCCTTTCCAACCTTAAATACCACAAATGTGATACATTACGCAAATAGAAGCATATATTTACAACTGTTATAATATCTCTGATGCAAGGGTTCAGGTTTCCTATATGGCGTCTGGAGGCACTGGGTGTTGAACAATATGAGCACTTTGGTAATACCTCTGAGGAGATGGTTCATACTTCTTGTATGTGAGCACTTTGATAATATCCCTGGAGGGAAGGTTTATGTTTCCTGTATTTGCTCTGCAGGTACTGGTACTGTATTATATAAGCAATTTTAAAACATTTCTAGCGGGCGGGTTTGTGTTTTCTGTACATGTTCTGGAAGCACTTCATGCTGAATTATGTTAAATCTAGTAATCTAAACCAATAATTATATTTAGGATTTGAATAAAAACTAGAAATGTGTTCATGGAATATGAATATTCCACTGATGAGAAACTAACCTAAACACATAACTGGATGGTCATACATATTGATGGAAAAGAGTAACACTGTATGCCAGGGGCACCTGCAGAATTATTTTCAAGAGGGGACAAACATGTAGTAGTCAGTTAAGTTTTAAAGATATAGGTGAAAAGATGTTTAGAGTTGAAATTGGGGGTGGGGAGGACAGGGGCCAAGTCCAACTCCTCCTTGCCCCTATTTGTGGGCACCAACCTTGATGAAGCACATAAATGTACCACAGTTAGTAGAGAGTCATTTGCACAATTTGCAACTGCTCTGACTCTCTTGGTAGAAAACATTCTGACATTCAAACTGTTTTTACCAATTCTACTATTTATATAATGTTTATGCATGTACCATACAGGGGTCCCTGCAAATAACTCCTTGCTACAAAGCCAATCTTGAGACTAATTGCTGCTTGATTGCCAGGAGAAATTTCTGAAGACATTCTGCAATACACCTCTGTTATCCCAGCAGCAATAAACAAAATATTTGGATCTGAGAAGTTGGCATCATTTAAACTACATCAGTCCTTTTGAACTTACACCAAGCTGAGTCTTAGGGCAATTAGCATTGGTAGCAAGGTGCTGGGAACTATGACACTGATCATTCAGGCCCATTAGAAACCAAAAACCAAAGTATTGCTGTGTCAAAGCTCTGAAGTGCACTCTCTTTAGTTGTTTCATCTCAATACTTCTAATACCCATGTTTTGTTGTTGTTGTTATAGGGTTTAACGCCATTTTTCAGCACAAGATAGGTTATACATGGTGGCCAGTATTAATGGTGGAGGAAGAACCTGGGGAAAACGCCGGAAAGAACCACTGACCCATGAGAAGCTACCGGCAAGCTTTCTCACATACCCACATTGGCCAAGCCCAAGACTCAAACCCATGCAGACAGAGGTGAGATGGCAGTGATCCGTAACTGTGAGTGCTTTAGACCACTCGGCCACTTGGGGCCCCTACCCATGTTCTGTTTAAATTTTTTTTCTCTATTTCATCATAGACTAAAAGACTAAAATGTCTCGAGAGTAATGGGTGCTTTGGCACTTTAAAGTGTAACAATGCACATTAGATGAAACTTTATCGGTGGATTTTTCAAAGATTGTATACGGTAACTAGCAATACAGTCTGCAATGATTGGTAATAGAGTAATTTTAGTTTCTTATTATATGGACATCCATGCTTTATTTCTAGGTTTCTCCATAGCTATTTACAGTGCTGTCAAGAATGCCTGATTTCATGTAGAAGTGGACAATTCTAGTGCAGAAACAACATTTATGCACGCTGGGTTCAGGACTGAGTTTTGGCTTAGTTTTGGCTTACACTGCATGTGCAGCTGCCCATTTTTCACATAAGCGCTGTTTTATGCATTTATCAAAATTTTCAATGAGTGATTTTGTATGAAATTTGTCTATTCATAGTAACTGTTCTCTTCATTATAGTAATATCTGAGATGCAGTTGTCACTGCCTTATATATTAAATATCTCCAATTTCTTTTAGTGCAGGGTCTTTATGGGGTTGAAATTGGGAGCTTTGGGAATTTTCTCATGTTGCTGAGAGAGGTTGGTGTTACTTGTAAAGGGGAAAAATCACAGGGGGATCAGCTTTGTTGTACTGATCTTTTTACTGACTTGATTTCATAATTCTCTGATGAGTTTAAAAATTTATACATGTTTTTGGTTATGGTTCATAATGGGTGGCTTGAGGTGAGAGGGAATATCCTTCCCCTGTAGCCAAAATCTCTTAAGACCTATCATATCCCTTTAACATTCTGTCAGTCTCTATTCTACACATCCAGGTTACAGTTGAACATATGCCTAGGGACAATGCCTCTTATAACAGACAACCTGTGTTTAGAGACATGAGAATTTGATTCAACAGTTGATACAGCAGCTTCTTGAAAGATTGGTTCTGTGTTGTTGGTTTCACTGGTACTTCTAACCTTCTGTTTTTACTGGCAATATCATGCCAAGGAAATGGGAGGTAAGTACCTTTCCCATGGACATAATAAGGCAGCCAACCAAGCTGGCTTCAGTGGGTATCAAACCCAAGACTCTGTAATTATTAGTCTGAAACTCTACACAATGAGCTACTGCTGCCCCTTTTCTAGTATGACCTGTATTAAAGTAGAACATGTCTTTTACAGACCACTTGTATGGTTTCCAAAGGAGGTCTCTCAAGTTAGGTTTAGCAATATCCTTGCAGAAGAAAGGTCTGGTTAAGAAATTTTCATTTTATTCTTCAACTCTTGTATTTCTGAGACCCTATATGCAAACATATAATGATTAATGTAGTTAAACTCCCCTAAACAAGACAGTGTTGGGACCAAATGAGAATTTGTATAAAGAGGTTTGATTATCGTATGTATTCACTTACAGTCAAGTCCAAAATTCAAACTGTACAGAACCAGAGCTGCCATTACATAATGCGCTGGCAGATCTGGATCTGTGCAGTGTGTTAGGAGTAATTGGTAAAACACAGAACATAGATCCTGATTTGCTGGCACATTATATGATGGCAGATCAGGATCTATGTTGTTCACAGCTGAAGTCAATTTATAAGCAATGATATATGGTAGTAACGGGACAGCTTAATTTGGCTAAAAATCTGTGACTTGTCCACAAAGGAGTTGGTTACTGAGCAGCCAACGTTGGGAAGTTTCAATATACAATTTTTGATGATTTTAGAATTAATAACAAGTTTTATCAGTATATGAACTAGTGGATAATATTTTGAATGAACAAAATTGAGAGATCTTAAATGTGGGCAAATTTCTGCTGGGTCTATAAGACTTTCCTCCTAACAGGTTGGTAGTTTTACGCTAATCTTTAAGACTTTCTACCTGGTAATGTTATGTAGTATACTTAAGACTTTCTACCAGGTAATGTTATGTAGTATATTTAGAACTTTCTACCAGGTAATGTTATGTAGTATATGTAAGACTTTCTACCATGTAATGTTATGTAGTATACCTAAGACTTTCTACCAGGTAATGTTATGTAGTATACTTAAGACTTTCTAACTGGTAATGTTATGTAGTATACCTAAGACTTTCTACCAGGTAATGTTATGTAGTATATTTAAGACTTTCTACCAGGTAATGTTATGTAGTATACTAAGACTTTCTACCAGGTAATGTTATGTATAATATTTAAAACTTTCTACCAGGTAATGTTATGAAGTATACTTAAGACTTTCTTCCTAACAGGTTGAAAATATTATGATGGGTCATTAACTTCATAGTTTCTAGCAAACATAAATTCCATAACAAGAACTGTGCAGAATTCTGTCTCACTTACTCCACCAAGGCATATTCCAAAGAGGCAGCAGTCAATAGGGCAAGAAATTGAGGTCACTGTGACCTCCTCTTGTGAGTAATGCGCATTACTCTTTATAATGAATACACCCATCAAGTTTAATGACTGTACACTCAACAGTCCTAGAGAAAATAAGTTGAATGCAAAATTTTAATGCTGATACCTATACCAAAAACAATGACAGTATTGTAGGTAAGTGATACCTATGTCTTACCTATGCCTTAAAGTCAAGACAAAATTGGTTTCCTAATGAATACAAGTAAATCCATGCTACCATATGCAACAGTTACCTACCCTGAAAGTGGCTTAATGTTAACTTGCAAAAATTTGCAGTAGTTATCTGCCCTGAACTTGACTCAATACTAACTTATCCTTGTAAGAGTCTTGAGCAGTTTTTCTATTGCAAAAGTAGCTCAATGCAAAAACTTGTACAAATCTGTAGCAGTTTTTGTTTTAGAAGTGGCTCAAAACTTGTATGAATTTGTAGCAGTTTTATACCCTAGAAGTGGCTCCATGCTAACCTGTAAAAATTCTTTTGTAGTTATCTACCCTGAATAATACTGCCTGTAAGAATGTCATCGACAACAATAAACTTGACTAAAGGAAGATTCCTTTCCTCCTCAACAGAAGAAATTTCCATTTGTTGGTTACAGCAGTAGATTAGATTTAAGATAGATCAGATCTGCTCTTTCAAACAGACCATATTACAACATTATACATGTAATAGCTATTACAGAGTCACTGTCCATTAGACCAAGTTACAACACTATCCCTATAATAGTTATAACAGAGTCACTGTCTAACAAAGTTACAACACCATCATTATAATAGCTACTGCAGTCTCTCTATCCAACAGACCAAGTTACAACACTATCCCTATAATAGTTATAACAGTCACTGTCCAACAGGCCAAGTTACAACACTATCCCTATAAAAGCTATTACAAAGTCACTCTGTCACATTACAGCACCATCATATAATAGCTATTACAGAATCTCTCTATCCAGCAGACCAAGTTACAACACTATCCTTATAATAGATATTTCAGAGTGACTGTCAAACAGACCAAGCTGTAACACTATTCCTATAATAGCTGTTTCAATGTCACTGTCCAACAGACCAAGTTACACACTACACTAGCTATTACAGAGTCACTCTGTCAAACAGACAAGTTACAACACTAACCCTATACTAGCTATTACAGAGTCACTTTGTCAAACAGACAAGTTACAACACTAACACTACACTAGCTATTACAGAGTCACTCTGTCAAACAGACAAGTTACAACACTATCCCTATACTAGCTATTACAGAGTCACTCTGTCAAACAGACAAGTTACAACACTAACCCTATACTAGCTATTACAGAGTCACTCTGTCAAACAGACAAGTTACAACACTAACCCTATACTAGCTATTACAGAGTCACTCTGTCAAACAGACAAGTTACAACACTATCCCTATACTAGCTATTACAGAGTCACTCTGTCAAACAGACAAGTTACAACACTATCCCTATACTTGCTATTACAGAGTCACTCTGTCAAACAGACAAGTTACAACACTATCCCTATACTAGCTATTACAGAGTCACTTTGTCCAAAAGACCAAGTTACAACACTATCCCTATAATAGCTATTTCAGAGTGACCTTGTCCAACAGAATAAGTTACAAAAATATATCTGTAATAACTATTTGTTTCTCTCTGTCAAACAGACCAAGTTACAATACTATCCCTATAATGGCTATTTCAGCAGCACTTAGTTTAGCTACCATGGTACAGAACCACAATTTGTGTCTTCCAACTTTTTTATTAAAAAATATTATGACTGATGTTCAGGAATTTTGATATTTCTCACGTGGGTAGTTGATGATCAGTAGTAAATGAAATATTCATACAGAAAATGCATAGAGACAATTTTTTTTTAAATTGCAGAAAGGAAACACTTTTGTGGAAAATGGTACTACAGTTCATATATATGAATTATAAAGTCCATTCCTGTGAATCCAAACTTCCTTTATCAACCTATAGTAAAACATACATTATCCAGACACTATAGTTATACGGACTAACACAGTGTTACTTGGATAAATGAGATGTTCTTTATAAAGTTACAAACTATCTTGACATAAGTTGTCTAGACAAATTCATGTCTCCCAATAAGTCCTGATTACAGATGTTCATTCCCCTGTGTGTTTAAAAAAACCACAAATGAAATATTTAGATATCCTCTGTCTATTCATCTGTGTGTATGTACATAATCACATCTGTTAAACCAGCTTGTATAAATTCATAAAACTTTTTAAGTTATGTTGCCCTGAAAGAAGATAGGTGTCATCCTTGGGTCCCATCTCATTGGTTTCTGGGAGGGGTCAAAGGTCAGAAAATATATTCAATTAAAATGACCTTTTCAAATCTTTTCTGTCCTAACTTTACAGTCACTGCAGTTAGACAGATATGTGAGGGTGCATTATGCCTATTGGTTCACTGTCTGGCTGGGTGAGAGGAAGGATTTAGTACAGGCTAGGGAATGGAACATGTGTATCATTTTGATTTTTACTGTAGCTTTAATAATTTTAGTCACATTGTTATGATGTCTGCAGTGTGGCAGTTTATAGTGATGTCCAGCCCTGGGGCATCAGCTTATAGTGATGTCCACCCCTGGGACATGTAACATCATGTCCCATCCAGTTATATTTGCCTGATACTAGGCTGACCAGTCCTAACACTAACCTTCTAATGCTGAGTGCCAAGGGAGGCAACTGCTAGTACCAGTCTTTGGTATGACTCAGCCAGGGTCTGAACCCATGACCTCCTGCATCTGAGGCAGAATGGAAAGTGTGCAGATTTGTGATGGTAAGCCATTACAGCTGTTTTAATTTACTGTCTTCTGTTAATTCAATGCCTTGAATAAACTTGAGAAAAGAACTGTGGTCCCTAATGAATACACTGTATTTGTATGCAGGCTGTATGTATTGCTCAAATTCTGGAACCTCAGATCAGAATTATTTATTTCCAATAACTTCATAAACCACAGGACTGCATAGAAAGCTTCAAACAAAATATCTTTCACTGTAGGAATTTGATTTTATTTCTTCACAGAAGTTTTATCATCTACACATTAGCTGTGGGAAGCGGGTACAGCCATAATCATTATGACTTTGGGAGTCTCTGTTAATTGGACTGTAATTAGTTTGAAATACTTTATTACAAAGAATGTCTAACAACATGACTTTAAAATATTTTGCAAAACTAATGAACTACAAATACTACCAGCAGTATTACTTCTATCATTACAACTACCAGCACCACCACTACTATTACCAGCAGCAGGAACACCACTACTACTTCCAGTACCAATATCACCACTACTACTACTAGCCCTGTTAATGCTGTATTCAGCAATTTTCAAAAATCTGAGTGATCAAAAATGCTTGAAAATATATCCAAACTTGGAAAATCAACATGGAGGATCCTCAGCCTGGAAATTTGTTTTATCAGCTGTAAGCAAAGGAATTAAAAAAAAAACAACACAAAAACTAAGAACTTACCGTATATACTCGCTTATGAGTCCAACTGCAAACTGCATGATCCAGATCTGCCACTGCATAATGTGCCAGCAGATATGGGTCTGTGCAGTGTTAGGAATAATCAGCAGAACAACAGCACAGACCCTGATCTGTGTGCATATTATGCTATGGCAGATCAGGATCTTTGTTGTTTGTAGTTTTACTTGACTGATAAGCAAGTATATATGGTAAGTGCTTGTTAAACTAAGTGATAGTGCAATAGACAAAAGTAAGTAAAAGTTATTTATCATATTGTCAATCTACTAATCCTTCTTTCAATCAATTTTCCAAGCCAAAAAAAGTGTATGTGCAAAAGTGGCTTTTACTGCACAGATTCTTAAGGTGTGTTTCATATTTGTTCTACATTAAAAAAATTACATAATCTGAGCTTTCACGATGAATTAGGTATGACATTATCAAGTGGAAATTATTGAATTATGGCAATATAGTACATTGCTTAAAATCAGTCTGGGTTGGTTATCATGGTGTATCTTTGTGCACTGCATTACCATGGCACTACCATATATTCTTGCTTAAAAGTCTAGTCCAACTACATACAATAATGATCCTGACCCATCGTATCATAATGCAATTGCAGATTAGGGTCGATCTTGTTTGTTCAATTGATTGCTCCTAACAAACTTCACAGACCCAGATCTGCATATGCATGATGCAACTGAAGATCTGGGTGTGTGCAGTTTGCAGCTGGACTGGTCTTATAAGTGAGTATATATATTACCTGTGTTGCTGTGCCATAAAAAAACAATCCCAAACCAAAACAAACCTTACCATTCTACTTAAAGTACATTTATGTCCCTGAACTTTAAAATTTGGCAAATCCAAGGCAAAATCCAAATAATTTGTTCAATGGAATGGGGTTTCAACAGCACATTAAAACATTAACGACTATTTAGTGCTGAGGGAATAACACTAAAGTGACTTATCCTAATACATAACAATGCAGCCACCAAGTCTGGTCTTTGCAGGAATTGAACCTGTAACCCAACAACTGTGAATCCATCAGCCACTGCAGCTCTGGTAAGTGAAGTTTCCAGTGTTGTATACATAAATATATTCACCACCGTTTTTAACTCATAAAATTATTCAACTCATAAAATATCTTTTAAGCTAAAAAAATCCTCATTCAGTCAGGGAAGCTGTTAATGTCTTTAAATGGAAACTCTCATCAAACAAAAGAGTACACAGAGGCATCAAAAGAAATCTTTATTCTCATGAAATTACCCTGCTAAGATTGTTCTTTTGGATAATTCAATTACTTGTAACAGTGAATTGCAGTCTTACTATATACTCTCATAAAAATTTAGTCCAACCTCAATAAAAACAAACCCTGATATGCTGCTGCACAATATGGGGTAAGATTCTGTTTGTTCTACTGATTACTAAAACAAACTAAACAGACCCAGCTCTGCCAGCTCACAATGTGATGACAGATCTGGGTCAGATCAGATTATAAGGAAGTATGTTGAATCTTGAATACTCTTAGTACTCTTGGGACCCTCTCGATTTCCTGCCACTTAAAGGGTACCCCAGAAATTAAGAGAAAGGATACGCTTTAGAACATCCACTTCAAATGGTAAAATTGTAGCATTAGTTGCAAAAGGAAGTAGACTGTCAGATATGATTTGATGCATCAATGTAATAAAAATAAATCCTAAATAGATAAATTTGGAGCAAGAAAGCCTTAGTTCTGAATCACAGAGCTACTCTCTACTGTACCAAACGGCAATGAGAAGAGACATCATAAATGTATGGCAAAACAGTCTTATTTACATCATTACAAATCTGCGATTAGCAATAAAGTTAGAAATTATCTAGACATAGTTGTCTAGACAAATTTATGTCTCCCAGTAAGTCCTGATTATGGATGTTTGTCCCCATGCTTGTTTAAAAAAACCCAACCCAACTGAATATTTTGATATCCTCTGTCTATACATTTGTGTGTCTATACACAAACATGTCTCTTAAACTGCTCAGTTGAAATTCTCATACTTCATAGTCATGTCACCCTTGGTGTAACCTTCTGCCAGAGTTGTCATCAATGGTCAGATTGAAAAAACCCCCTTCAAATTACATTTTGAAGCATTTTCTGTCCAAACATAGATACAGTCACATTATCAAGACATATCATATATGTCAGGCTTTTGTACTGTAACCCCTGGGGTTCTGTCAGAAGGGGTGGAAGGGAGGGTTCAGTATAGGGTATGAGTAGAATATGCAGTTGAATGCATAGCGATTGGTCATAGCAAGCTATTGCACTTGTTCTAGTTTAATGTCATGCTTTAATGCAATTCCTTGAATGAACCTTTAGAAAAGAACTGCGGTCCCAATGCTTTTATATGCATAAACATGGTATTTGTGTAAGGCTGAATGCAGTGCTCAAGAAAGAAGAATTTCAATAAATCAGATATATTGGTTTTCTTGAACCTGAGATTAGAATTATTTGTTTCCTAGAACTTCATAAACCACAGGACTGACTATAAGGTTTGACAATGGCCGTATCTTTTGTAGTATGAATTAGACTTTATTTCTGCACTAATGGGAGTTTTATGGGATTTTTTCCAGGTCTGTTTTAGCAGGGCATTGCATTCCACCTTCTCAAGGTGTTGTCCTGCCCTCTTTTGGGTGTACCCTGCCATCCTTGGGTGCTGCCCTGTTTGAAATATTTATAACTTTAAGACAAGGCATATGGCATGTTTCTATTTGTGCATTTGGATCATCATTTTGGCATCATAAAACTCAACTTTCTTCTTGCTGTACAAATATTATCTTAAATATACTAGTGGAGTACAAAAAATGGCCTCTCTCACAGAGAGGGTGCCCTCATAAGAAATTCTGCCTGCCTTAAATACACTGTTACAGGTTGCCAGCACCCTTTCGTCAACTGGGTGCTCTTGTTACACACTGCACACATACATTTCTTGGGTTACCAATCTTTTTAAATTTTCTGATTTCTACAAACCACTAGTTTAATGATCCGATGAGCAAATGATTCTCCTTCTCCCAGCTAAAATGTAACTACCCAAGAAAATAAAATTTAAATTTTTCACAAAACTGAAAATTGACATCCATGAAAATACAATGAACCTACAACATCTTCCTAAAGATGGATGAATTATTTTTTGTAATGCCTATATACTACCAATAATTTATAACTGTTCAACTATAGGGAAGCCGCAGTTGTTCAGTTGGCAGAATGTTTGATTTGTAATCCACGTACCATGGGTTTGATACCAGCTCAGCCTTCTTAGGATGGCTGCCTAGGCAGTCCTTGGGAAAGGGACTTAACTCCCATTTCCTCAGTGTGATACTGCCAATAATGTGTTAAAAGAGCCATTAAAACCAACATGAAAACCCCGCACAAAACTAACAAAAAAAGACAACAAAAAACACATAAACAATACAGGGAAATGATTCAACTGTACAACAATAAAGGTTACATAAAATGCACCAATGTGTAATGTTGCCAAGGTTTAAATTAGAAAAAGTTTTATCTGTATATTGCTGCTAAGGGTTATATTAATCTAAATGTGAGAAGAATTGTGCTCCATATAGCATAGAATTGCCCTCCATATAGCATAGAACTGCCCTCCATACAGCACAGAATTGCCCTCCATATACCACAGAATTGCCCTCCATATAGCAAAAAATTGGATTAAAACAGTGTTTACAAATTCTTATTGTGACAAAACACAGGTGATGCTAGATTTATGCCAAAGATGTGTTCCTGAGATTTATGGCATAAATCAAACACTGGCGTCAATCAAAAGTAATTTTTCCCAAAAGTTCCTTGTAAATTAAGTAATTTTTCTTGCAAATTATACCTCTAAGTTTTCAAGTAATGATTATTTATGCCGAATTTTCTCGGTGAGAGACAAGACTGGTGCACATGTACATATGTGGGCTACACGCGAGTCACAGCACATGGCGCCAGCTATGGCATAAAAACAAGTACAGTAGTGCAAATTTAATGTTATTTCATCATTATAAATGGTGTTAATATAATAGCACATAAACTGAATTAGCATACAGTCACCATCACCTGTAAACAATATTTGGTTCAACTTCTACTGGGGCTAAAACATCCACATGCAATGGGGGGGGGGGCATGAAGAAGGATGGAGGGGATTGTATTCAAAATAATTTCAGAATCATTCTCTGTTTTATTTTTTTTTCTGTTGTTGTCTTATACGTTACAGCAAAACAGAATAATAACATTGAATTCTGTGAATACTTGAACATGTAACAGTTGCTTGCACATATTAGTCATAAGGATTTTTGTGCATGTTATAATTCTTGTCATAGTGGAAGGCACCATGGGAAATTGTTACTAAATGAGTTACCTTTTTCAAATAAATTAATACTACTACTACTACTATTACTACTAATATTATTATTATTATTATTATTATTATTATTATTATTATTATTATTATTATTATCATTAATGTTACTATTATTATTACTGTTGTTGTTGTTTTTTGCAGAGAATTAATAATAACTATTAACTGCCTCAATATCTTGTGCCTCTACTTTGCACATACCAAATAAGAAAAGAATGGCATCCAAATCAGTTCCACAGTTCTAGTTACACCTGAATCTAAGCTAATAAAATAGTTTGTATATTTGGAACCAGACTGATCCCTATCATTTTCCATTGTACTATGTACAAACACTGTGAAACCTGTTACAAGGATTGAGAATTTATCCACAACCACGAAATAGGTATTTATTCACAGCTGAGTATTTTGATGGAATCTCATCTTTGTATTACATCCAGGATTGATAAGCAGGCACTGACACCACAGCCAGCTATCAGACAATTTGTACTAACTTCTATATAATCTAGTGCTAATCCTGTACATTCCCTTTAAGTCATCCTCTCCCAGAGAAATTTGGATTAGATAGGTATGTGTTTAGATATATAGATAAATAGGAAGGAAGGTTGGTAGATGGCTATGTATGTATGTATGTATGTATGTATGTATGTATGTATGTATGCATGCATGCATGCATGTATGTATGAGTGAGAGAGAGAGTTGGTTGGAGATATAAAGTGGTCATTTTATGTTAATTTGTCATATTCTGTCAAGTTCATCCTGATATAATTCAAGACCATAAACAAAAAACCCTTTAGGGTAAAAGTTTGTTTTCTTTCCTTATTCTGCCATCTTGGTGGGCAGAGGGATACATAGACAATCGTTAAAAAAGAATAGCTTAGTTCACTGTTAGGTAATAAATGCAAACATCAAGAATAAAGAACAAGTCAACTGACATTAAGAAATTAAATAGGCATATAATTTAAATGAAACTTGCACTGACATTTGGAAGCAAAACTTGCTGAAGCCATTAAAAATTAGATAAAATGGATCAAGTCCATCTGTTCTTACCCTGAGTAAAAAGAAAAAAGAAAATAAGAAAAGGGAAAGTGTATAATCAGGACTGTTCAAATGACATCCACAACTAAGTTAAGGTGTTCACCACCCCTACGAGAGAGAGAGAGAGCGAGAGAGAGAGAGTGAGAGAAGCAAAAAGAAATCTTAACATTTTATAATCATTACAAAATTAGTTGTTGTTGTTGTAGGGTTTAATGCCATTTTTCAGCACAAGATAGGCTATACATGGCGGCCAGTATTAATGGTGGAGGAAGAAACCTGGAAAACCCCGGGAAGAATCGCCGACCCACGAGAAGTTACTGGCAGGCTTTCTCACGTACCCACATTAGCCAAGCCTGAGACTCGAACCCATGCAGACAGAGGTGAGATGGCAGTGATCTGGAATGGTGAGCGCTTTAGACCACTCGGTCATTCAGGGCCCCTACAAAATTAGTAACATGGATATACTGCTGAAAAAATTATACTGCATTAATTTAAGTCCTCCATGGGTAAAAAGATTTATTTCTTTGAAAACAAAAATTCAAATGTAATTTACTGCCACTGAAATTGTATAGTTTTTCAACAACAATCCTAAAAAATACAGGATGATGGAACTCTTGTGATATTGTGATGGTAATCCAGGAAAGTGCTTATTGTGATATTGATGCTATCCAAGCGAATTATTATTCTGAAGCTGATGGTAAATCATTGGAAACTTGCTGTGATACTGACAGCAAACCATGGGAACTCTTATTGTGACACTTATGGTAAACCATGGAACTCTGATTGCGATAGTGACTGAAAACCATGGAAAACGTTTACTGTGATGCTGATGGGAAACCGTGAGAAAATTTATTGTGATACTGTTGGTAAACCATGGGAAACATTTTTTGTGATGATGATGGTAAACCATGGCATATTTTATCTTCAACATAAAATAATAAATAGTCTGGCTAAGCTGTTAGATCAGAAATGAACCAGGGAATAATCTTTGATAAGAACATACCAGGAGGCAATGATGATATACCACAGGTAGCACATTTTCTGTAATAAAAATGTATATCAATCTCTTAAGTGTCATCATGTATTTATAGAAAGAGATCTCACAAGAAATGAAATTCCCAAGGAACTTGAGCATAATAGCTGCCAGAGTGAAGGACATACTTGTCCGATTCATCATAAACCATTTAGCAAAACAGTTTTATTCATCGGATTTCAATATACGTGGGAATAAAATGAAAGATGTCGAACTGGTAAAATTATTGTTGAATTTCATAACTCAAGATATCTAAACTTTGTCTTCATCAGAAAATAAAGTGGTTAGTCCTGTGCGTTTTTTGTTTCATTTGGCATTTAATATTATGGTCCCACTTTATCTTGTTAGTCTAGTATGATGTTCAGTGTTTCATTATGCATTTAACATCATGATCACAGTTTCTGTGGTAAGTCTAATATGCTCAGTGTTTCATTAGGAATTTAACATCATGATCACAGTTTGTGTGGTTGGTCTACTATGGTCAGTGTTTCATTAGGCATTTAACATTATGATCACAGTTTCTGTTGTTGGTCTATTATGGTCAGTGTTTCATTAGGCATTTAACATTAAGATCAGTTTCGTTGGTCAACTATGGTTAGTGTTTCATTAGGCATTTAACATTATGAACAGTTTCTGTGGTTGGTCTTCTATGGTCAGTGTTTCATTAGGCATTTAACATATGATCACAGTCTGGTTGGTCAACAATGGTCAGTGTTTCATTAGGCATTTAAAATTATGATCACAGTTTGATTGGTCAACTATGGTCAGTGTTTGATTAGGCATTTCACATGATGATCACAGTTTGGTTGGTCAACTATGGTCAGTATTTCATTAGGCATTTAACATTATGATCATTTTAAATGTCACCAGTAAATACTCTCTAGCCAACCAATTTGTATTATACCCCTTATACCTATCAGTACTTCTTGTAGAATTAAGCCTTTGTTAACACTGTCTTGTGATTACTTTGGTTCTGTTATGATCTGAAATGACAAGTTTACTCAACGTACTAGAACACACTTGTGCAATGATTTATTTTCCATCATGGTATTAAAACAGTAAATTTTCAACCTCTAAAGTGCTATTAAAATTTTAGTCATTTTGATTGGAGGCCCAGGAATTTAAAAAAAATTGTCCCCCCCTCATCAATTTTGCAAAAGAATGATCTTGCTCCGATTTGTTGCGAAAAATAACAAATTTTATCCATTATATTATTTACCCCCACCCTTATTTTCCAACATATGAAAATAATTAAAATCCTAATTAGAAAGAAAATCCCTCCCCAACTTTGCCCCAATGATATTAATGATTGCCAACACCATCCCAATTATACAGATGATACTCATCCCTACCCCACTTACATGGCTGATCCCCAACCCCACCCCAATTATATGGATGATCCCCAAGTTGTATCTGGTTATATCAGGGTCTGAGTTACAGCATATCTGGAACACTCCTGGTCCTACCACTCTGAAACGCTATACAAAAGTAAATGCATCTAAGAAAATAGAAAGTATAAAAAGGATCAATGGTTTCATGTCAGAACAGTTCATTCTAAAAGTGTACAATATATTCTTCCACATTTAATATACTGCTGTACTGTGTGGGAAGAACCCAGTGATTCTTCTTACATTCTGGGACTGCACAGCTTACAGAAAAGAGCAGGCTGGCTTATTTTAAATGTTACTTATATTTTTTAGCAACCACATCATCTCTTTTCAACACTCACAGAAGATAAATTTAAAAAATTCCATACAAACATCTTGTTTCTTTTCAGGTTATTGGTCATTTGGCCACCTCTTGTGTGATCTGTATGTGACCTCGGATGTTTTAATGTGTACCTCTTCCATCCTTCATCTGTGTACCATATCCATGGAGCGCTTTCTTGCAATTCGGTCCCCACTTCACATCCGTAACCGTTCCAAGTCCGTCGTAATACTGAAGATTATTTTTGTCTGGGCAGCAGCTTTGGTAATTACAAGTCCTATAACTATTTTAGGCTTTGTGGATGACACTAACGTCATAAATGGTGAACACTGCGCCTTGTCCAATAAAGCCTTTATTATCTATGGCTCAATAGGAGCATTTTTTATTCCACTGGGAATTATGGTGATATCATATGGATTGACAATTCATCTGCTCTACAAGCAAATGGAAATGTGTAAAACCGACAATGAGGGTCAGCCCATGATTCGCAGGTCAATTAGTCGCAAAGCAATCAATTTTAAAAAGCAAGTAAAATTTTCCCGAGCGACAAGCAGTTGCTCCCAATCTCAACCTGATGACTCATACAGCCAGGACCAATATCAAAATCCAAGAAATGACAGCATCAGTTCTTGTATTGGTGCTTTCTCAATGGAAGAATCAACAATAACACCACCTCCCTCACCAATGCGACTAAAAACAACTGCTCCAGATCTAGACACTATCACAGAAGAAAGTCAAAGTGACAATTCTTTTAATTGGAATGATAACAGCAGTGAAGTACAAACTGCAATCAGGCTGAAAAACCTTGTAAAAAAGCATCAACTTGTGATAAAAGCAACCAGCATCTTACTTCTGAAGAAGTACATGCAGCACACACAGCACCGAGATGATGTTCGAACTGAGCAGAAAGCATCCAAAGTTCTCGGTGTGGTGTTTGTAATTTTTGTTGTGTGTTGGGCACCATTTTTTGTAGTGAACATCATGACAGCATTATGTAATGAGTGTGAATTTCAACCGTTACTTATTACATCCTTTGTTTGGCTCGGTTACGTGTCGAGTACATTAAATCCAATTATTTATACAATGTTTAATAGAACTTTCAAAATGACCTTTATAAAGCTTTTAAAATGTCAGTACAAAGCTATGCAGAAATCGCTTCATGTTCGATGGCGAAGTTCAAATGGGCATGATCAGTGGTATACAGCTGCAGCCAATGCTTCTGAAGGCCAATATGAAACACCTTTATAGTGGTGCTAAATGTTTAATGGATCTAGAATTAAATCACTGTCACAAGCCATGGGCAACAATCCACTACACTCCTTTTTACCCCAGGTTGCCTGTGACAAGATCACCTCATCCTCCATCAATATGCATCACCAAAATACATTATCAACAACACAATGCAGCAATCTACAACTGTATATACTCACTTATAATTCGTGTTCAACTGCAATTTGTACAGACCCAGAACAGCCATTGCATAATGCGCTGGCAGATCTGGGTTGGTGCAGTTTCCTAGGATTAATCAGCAAACCAAACAGCATAGTCCCTGATCTGCTGGCGCATTATGCTATGGCAGATCTGTATCTTTGCTGTTTGCAGTTTGCCATGACTTATAAGTGAGTATATAAGGTGTATGGCCATTTTAGGCATATTCATGAAAATGGAGGAAACCTTATCACAGGTAGCAACAAGTGTTAGGAAAGCATGGCAGATTTGAGTCTGTGGCATGTGACAATGGGATTTCATATCTGAAGTTTTTTCTTCATTCTGTGAATTTAAGTGCACTTTCATGCATGGTTGTTCATAGGAAATCTGAGAGCTGTAAAGAGTATAGGATGAATATTGGGAAATAAAGTTAAAATTATGTAACAGATGTACATGTATATTTCTTTTCTGTGTAAGATGTGTACATTCAGTTTTCATGCATCCATAAAAACACAACTCAGTACAAGAAACCAGGTTACTACGAGTCAATTTTTTCTCCTTCTGGATCTTAATTATATCCATGTATGTGTGTACCTCTTCCATCCTTCATCTGTGTACCATATATCCATATAGTGATTTCTTGCAATTTGGTCCCCACTTCACATCCGTAACTGTTCCAAGTCCATCGTAATCCTGAAGATTATTTTTTGTCTGGGCAGCAGCTTTGTGTGTGTGTGTGTGTGTGTGTGTGTGTGTGTGTGTGTGTGTGTGTGTGAGAGAGAGAGAGAGAGAGAGAGAGAGAGAGAGAGAGAGAGAGAGGAGCTAATTCCTTCAAAGTGTATGTACATCCAAACTTAAATAAACCGTAAATGATGTAGGAATATTTTCCACATCAACCATATCAGAACTGTGTATCTGTGTGTGCAAACACATTTATCTGTGTGTATATGTATAAATGAGCAAGATGGCTTAAAATCGTACTGATGCTATGACTAATGAAGATTTTTTAGCTCATATCTGTACACAACTACTGGAGTTTGTCAATAATAATTGTGACAAACTATATGGTTGGGGTGGGTGGGTGCTCCCAATATTTTATTTAAACTATTATAGAAGTCCCACCCAGGCTCTATTTTGTTGGATGTTAAATTTAGTGAAAGACAGATGTAAAGCTCCGAGCCCCCAGTCAGCAATGCTGACGGTTAGATGGTTAAATATACAAAAAAAGGTTGAAATTCAATGAACAACAATTTAATAACAATTCAATAATCAAATTAATCAAATATCCAATTACACTCCTTCCGCTCAACCCTTTAATAAGCCTAATGCATCACTTGATTAGCAGTGTGAGATTTATTTCCACCTGTCCATGTATTTCTACTCATCTGCTGTATCCTTTCTCTCTCTTATTTCTACCAATTCCTTCTTCTCTTCCTCCCTGACTTTTCTCCAAATTCCTTCTCCTCCTCTTCCTCTACTTTTTCCAGACTCCTTCTCCTCCTCCTCCACTTTCTCCCCCACGACTACACTTCTGTCGACTTTGACAATCTCGGCTACAGTCTCAATTCCGTCTCCAACTCTTGAAGACTTGGGACCCAATGGAACTGGAAGTGCTATGTCCCCTACAATGCTTTCTGTGAAAACACAAGGATGGTACAATCTTTTTCCTTAGCCCTTTCATCTCGCACTACACAGAGCCTATCATCAGATAATGGCTATTAAATTTCTTCAGTCACGCATCTGTTCACATTGAGACACCCATCTGTTCTTGTATGGTAAAACAAACGTCATAAACTGCATGATATCAATTACTTTTTATACATACATCAATAAATTCCATCACATCTGCACATACTCCTAATCCCATTATAGTAAACAATATCACAATAATCAGACGCATTTCTTTACCTTATAACTCATACAATGTATGCAAATATTCAAATATCCATGCTCTGATATATGCATACGTCCATAGTAACTAATCTTACATACTTCAACCATGTTGCAAAATTCACAATTCAAGCATACGTAAATTCTAACATAACGCATTAATAAATGCATTGGTTTATTACGAAGTAACCTAATAGCGAATTACAAAATTAATTCTGACCACAAGTTAACAATCTACATAATTCAGCCTAGCATCTAATAAGTCTATACGTAAGGCTCAAGCCCATTTCTCAAATACGCATGTAAATGAAACACTACAAAGGTAATCTACATACTAAACGATCCTAGTAATTAAGTGTACATACTACAAATAATTACAATTATGATGCCATAATATTCTGCAAAAGTCGAGCAAATAACTTAATGACCATTTCGAAGCTTTGTCTTTCCTTAGAATCTACCTCTAAGTTCTGCTGCCAGATTATGAGTGGCTTCTTTCTTGGAGTAAACCCTATTGATCTGCAATCCTTCCAGGTGAATACTAAATTACTCTTATGATTTCGGAAGGTATCATTCAGGTCTGAATTGTAATCACACCCTCTATCTCAATTTTGATTGGATATCACTGTGGACCAACCCAATCAAACTTAGCGGACAATGCCCCTCTCGCTGTCTGTCAATGTGGGGATGGATAAGAACACGCCATGTTCACTCCGTGGACATTCCTTTTGATCTTTGAACTAACCTTTAACATACAGGTGTGATAATGGCAAGCCTTTGTTAAGTGACGCATCCGGTCGCCTTTGCTGACTGAAATTCCCATTCTCTAGCTGGTCATGGTAACCTTGCATAAGAGTTCAACAATAATCTTGTAGCAATCTTTAGAGATCAAACACAAGGCCGCAGTAATATTTCCAAGACAGGTAGATTATAACTTATACATGACTTTAGCTGGGTGCTTAGCAAATGTGACAATAATAACAATAATAATGATAATAATAATAATAATAATAATAATAATAATAATATACTGCTGATTTTATTCTGAAGTTCTCTGAAACAAGGTATGCAATGAATTCTGTATATTCACTCCCAAATTTTGTTACATACTCTGGAAGAGACCTCATGGTCTGAAATGTAGCTATTATTTTCAGTATACTCCCAGGTTTTAAGTTTATAATTCATTAGTGTCCAATAAAGTTGTTAACACACGGCATTGGTTTCATTTCTTTAGTTTCCTTCTTCATTAATAACAGATCTGCTAAACAATTTCACATAGTATAATATGGTAATTAATGGGGATCAAGCAAACAACACCTGTAACCATGATTCCAAGCCAGTTAACCTGGTCAAAACAATACAGTGAAGGAGCTTTAACTTTAGTTATAGATAGTTCCCGAATGATGTCATCAGCAGCCATATTTGTTGTATGCTGGCAGATTTCCCATTGAGTTTATACTGTGTTTGGAAGTTGAAATAAATTCACTTAACCTCAAGTTACAATTACAAAAGATACATAAACAGAACTCAAATAAGGCTTCCTGTTAGCATCTTATAGGTGTAAACCCCTTGAGATAAAAAACTGTAAGCCAGGCCAATAAAAATCCTACAAAGACCAAAAAAACTTAGATGAAAAAAGGTATTCATATATTATATAAAATCCACAGTTTTAAAACAACAAATGCTATACACAAAGTATTTTTATACATATTTACATAATTATTTACATCTCTGAAACTTAAGTTCATTCTTTTTACTTATAACACTATCATCTTCCTGCCTTGGCTGAGCAAAGAAGCTTTTGATGGATGCTCCCTTCTTCATTTCAAAATTTCTTTCATGCAGTTTTGTCCTGAAGTGTTCCTTCCGATCATATATGCCCAATGCCACCACTTTAATGTCTTTACTGCATATTTTACAAAAAACATGGGAAGATCCTAACCTGGATACATGTACAATGCCATGGAAGACTTTAATCCAATCAGCCTGAAACCTGCCATGACCTCGGTCAGTGTCTTCAAGCATACGTTTCTCTGAGTTAGGCTCAGCCATTTGATGGATGGAATATTTCAACTAGATAAAAGAAATAAAAAAAAAAACAAGTTAAAAATTTAGATCTGACATGTGATAGAGGAAGATCTCCCGATTACATAATGTGTTACGAATTTATATTTTTCCCAATAAACCACAAGATGTTATGCCAGGAGCTATCCAAAAATTGAAATCTAAAAATAAAAAAAATTGACAAAGTAGCAGTCCAGAAGTTTATACCTCGTAAGCTGTTGATCGTTGCTATTAAAATTGCGTATGTGGTGTTTGAAAAGTTATGAATTTGCTATATGGTGTGCCGATTTTGGTAAAAAACTTGATATAAATTAGCAGTGTTACATATTTTCGAGCCACAAGAATGACATCACTCAGTATCTGTACTACTTCCGTCATTATGGTAATGCATCTTCCTGTTTGCATTACGTATCTGACAAACTTAATTCAAAGCTATGATAGCTCGAAAAAACGCCAGTGCTAAATTCAGCAGAGTATTTATTTTAAATTAATATACTGTCAAAAATTTTAATAAATCAACTTTATCTCCACACAGAAAAGTTGGACGAATTACAGTTACACCAACATGACTACCACAGAAAATTTGGACGAATTGCGGTTACACCAACATGACTACCACACTATGTAAAGTAAGAAAATTTATGTAAACTTTATGCATTTGATAGTAATAAGTATAAATAATAAAATAATAATGTATAAAATAACAAAACATACTTACTACACAAGTAGTTAGTCAATATGAGAAATCCGAGTGAGCGTCAAATTTCAGAGCGATAAACGACAAGATCTTCACACACAGGAGGTGAACCATGAAATGAAACTCGTTTCATTATGAAAGGAAAAGTGCGGATTTTAGTATGATTTGATTGGTTGCTTTGGGCTACCCTGATCCCATTGAATTCTTGTTCTAAAAAAATGATGTCCAGAGTCCTGGATGCACACAAAATAAAAAAAAAAATTTGTATGAAAAAACCATACAAAATGGTTGTATGGCCGTACACTGGTGAAAATGGAAAAAAATGTACAAATTACGGGTAAATCATACAAGTTGACACCTATGGCATCTATATTTGTAATTTATAAGTTGATTTTGCTTCAATGTACCTTGTTCAAAATTGTCAATTTTGGTGATTGCGTATAGGAGAAACTGCCAGGTTGCCCATTGTCCTGGTAAAATGTGCAGAATATCATCTACTAGTGACCTCATCTGGAAGTATCTATATGCACATATATAATGACCGATTCCTGTATGATTACCATTTTAACACTGTATGATCATCAATATACCCATATCAAGCTGAACTACATTTAGCACCACAAGTCATATCTGAGCAACATTAGTGCTATTTAATTAATCTGGGTATCAAAACACAACAGATGATGTAAGGAATAAGCTTGGTTATCAAGTAAACAGAATCTTGGCCTTATACATGGAGTTGCATTTACACTGTCAATATGGTTTCCAAAACAATGGAGAGTTTTGTACAATTTGTTTCCCATATAACCTAAGAAAACAACAGCTTTGTTTCCACTTTTCAGACCAACCTGCTGCATCCAGAAATTTTTCCTAACACAAAGAAGAGAATAATAATAGCATAAAAATTCCAGAATTGCTTAATGTTGTGACCAGGTGGATTTCATTTT
This sequence comes from Megalonaias nervosa, assembly GCA_016617855.1. NCBI lineage: Eukaryota > Metazoa > Mollusca > Bivalvia > Unionida > Unionidae > Megalonaias > Megalonaias nervosa. The sequence continues at coordinate 62,122 of JAECUM010005218.1, forward strand.
GTTTTGATGTAATAGTATTAGATGTCAGGTTCATAAAGATGCTTTCTGTTTCTCCCAATTTTACAAGCAATTACTGAACACAGACTACAAAACACAATTCAAATAATGACTGCCTGCTGTTTTGCTTCTAATTTAGAGCAAAATTCAAAATTACACAAGAGTTATATACAAAGTGCACATCTGATTATTTTAAAACATTGTGTTGTTAAATAATATTAACACTGTTATTCAACAATGAAGTAAAATTAGGTATGCAAATTGTTGTTAACAATTTGTCGGTAAATGGAGTTGGATGAAAGACGTCAAATATTTCTTTCGGCATGAATAAACCACAAATGTTTATTTTCTTTTCAGACCTAAGTTTGATAAATTTAATGAGTCAAATCTGTCAAAATTAATATAATATTTCATGCTAAAAATAATCAGTTTCACTGTAATAAATCTACTATTTGATCATGGATCAATTATGACCATACTTCAGGGGCAAAAATCGAGTGGGGGTGAGGGGAAGACCCATCCACCCCAATCTTTTTTAGCCACATATGGAGCCATTTCAATTATCTTAGTAATATCAATTTGAGGTCTTGGATAAATCAGGGATTGACTTCTCTGCTCATGACAAGTGTCATAAAGTGTCCCAAGTGTAACTGTAATAGTACATAATTATGTGATCAGCAGGATGATGATAAGTTGTATCCCCCCCCCGCCAATCAAGACATTAAGACTGTAGTGTTGACACCCTTATGTCTTGACATTTCTAATAGGGTATAGCCATTTTCATGTTGGATAATATTCTGCTATGACAGTACTGATAATGCTCAATACTCAAACTATTCATTTAAATTTACTGGAACTGTCATTTATCTCCGCAATATTCAAACTATTCATATAAATTTACGGGAACTGTCATTTATCTTCGCAAGTATTTAAGTTAAGAGTGCATCATTAGTTTTATTCTTGTATAATTTTCACTGTTACATAACAAGATAACCGAGCTGGGATTTCGGATGTACAACAGAACACTTTTGATGGTGATACAAATACAACGTTTATTGATGTATGATTTGAATGAGAAAGAATACTGATTAATACGTGCGTGTGTAAGATCCAAATATTGGACAAATGACCATAATATGAACGAACCTAAAAATGCAACAAATATAAATACAAATGAATGACCTTACACAGTACAAGGACAAAGGTGAACAAATCACAGCAATTTCACACAATGAAAAGAATGGGTGTTTTACTCAATAGTAAAAATGATGTATTCACTCAACTAGTGAAAAATGAGATATTGTTTTTACTCAAATAGTAAAATGATGAATTGATTGGGCAGATATCATGCAGCAATATCTTTACACTCTCAAAACAATGGGTATAACGAAACCCCAAAATTAGCCCATGGCTAAAAGATTACATGCACTGAGTAACACAAAACACTCCCGTCAATATCACACTTGACTACCAGTCACACTGGTCAATCAAGCAAGCATTATTATAGGTAGTCACAGACCACCATTCAATTCCTTGTTCGATCAAGCAATCAGAGCCCACCAATCTGGTCTGCAATGCCCGATCACCTGCTACTCGACCAGCAACACTATTCACTCAGCTCCACGGCTGCTATGGTCAACTTCTATGGTTAGCTCTGCAGCTGGTACCATGTCGACTATGATCAGCATGGATCACTCTGATCACTCTGGTCAGCTCTACAGCTGAAGATGTGCAAGTCCCTAAGTAGACTGCTTACTGACAAGATGTTCCGTAACTGTTAACTGTTTTTTTTTTAAACCAGAGGCAGTCATTCAAAGGATGAGTTTTCTTTTCCGTAACTGTTTACATTCTAGTTCTAATTTTTTAATTATTTAACTGTTTTTTTCAGATTGTCTACAAAAAGTAATTTTTCATCAAACATTTTCACATTCATAATCGTGTCAGCAAGAAGAAGTCGAAATTTCATCTTATCACTTCTGTTCATGTTTTTTCACTAAATAATTCTTTTAAGCTTTTGAGATATTATCATGTAAGTAGGTACACAAGTGAATATGAAAATAAATACAGAAATTAATTAAATATGTAAGTATTGAATTTAATACATAGTTGCAGAAAGTAATCAACCAATAAATAAAATTCTGCCCTTGAACGTTAAATTTTAAAATAAGCTGAATACTTGAAAGATATAAACTATTTTGCCTATCAAACATTTGGTTTATTCACAACAATAGTGAATGTACTGATTAAATAGTCATTGTGTTAAAATGTACAAATTCAATGATTTCCACAGAAAAAAAAAGTGTATTCGAAATAAAGGAACATAGAAGTGTTGCTTATTTTCTATTCAGCCTTCCTCTGGTTGTCCACATATGTAATCAGTGCCCATAGTAATTACCATAACGGTGCATGTGTTTAGTGACATTCAGTGGCCAGGGGGAAGTAAATATGAGCACACATCATTGGTGAGATTTGTTTTAGTGTTTCATGGTACAGTGACACAAATAGAATATTTGAGTGCTAAGGAAAGTGAAGTAAAATGCCTTGACATGAGACACAATAAATGTTGCAAATCTAGACTGATCCAAAGGTGGGAACTGAACCTGAACCAATTCTGTCATGAGTCTGGCATGTCAACCATTGAACGATCATGGTTTTCTCTGTGGATGGGATGCAGTTAAGTAGGCAGGGTTTGTAACAGCAGGTGCAGTTATACTGTGTTTATTCCTTCCAACAGTATTAAAATTCTATACTGACACATACTGTATGATGGTAATATACTAAGGTTCAAGACTTTCTCTGTACCTTGATAAAAGAAATCAATAAATCTTCTCACAATGACAGGAAATATGCTAAAATAGCATCATTTGCTACAAAATTAAACTCATCAATAAAGCATAAAATGCAATAAAAATATCAAATGCCTGCTGTGATGTTAATAATACATTACATCCATTAATAAGCTTTGAAATTTTATTTTTACTTCATTTACTGAAATAATTCCAGTTATTCATTTGCAAACGATCTCACCAGATGGTGTCTATAGTAAACCTGCCCCCACAGTTTCAACTTCACTGATCAGACATCAAACATCTTTCCTTGGAAGTCTTCATTTTCACAAAATCTCAATTTAAATGAGTCTCGAGTAAAAGAAACTTACCCTATTTTCCCACCTCAAAATCTCACAAAGTCTTTCAAATTTTGTCCTTTAAACATTTTTCAGCATGTCTGATAGTTATTTCTTCGCTGATGATGACACTAAAAAGCAACTAACATTGGGCAGACAATGGATCTAAGTAAAGTTTTCTGTTTTAGTTCCTCTGCAATTAGAGTCAATAACTCGTATCAGTGAATCCAAGGATTCCTAAGCATCCTAACTTTGGAAAGCAGAGGTTGTTCAATACACACAAAAAAAATTAAAAATTAAAATGAAATGGTCATTTAATTCATAAATGTGTAATTTATAAACTGTCCCTAACACTGTCATCTTAATTTTTCAATTAAACATGAGTTTCTTTTCTAAACTGGCACCATATTTGCAGATGACACATGTGATGTAGTTCACCGTCTTTGATAAGTTCTGAATAATTCTTAGATATCTGTAACTTTGTGAGTTATATCCCTTTAAACACATGTATGTAAGAGCTACACCCTTTTATTCTGATCAATATCTTTTAGAAATATTAAAGCCTGATATTATAAAAATGGAATGTAGACGAGTTTTTCCTGAAAATGGACTGTTCAAGAAATCAGAAGAAGACAGCAAGCAGTCTGTCTGCTCACTTTACATCAACATTTTCTGTTTGGTTTGAAATGCGAACAAGATGATAATATTAAAGCTCATATCGTGACAATCAGGTTCTTAATTATAAACTGATGAACGAAATTATAAAGTTTTGTGCACTTCTATATCCTTGATGCTTTTGTTTTTTAAATCAGTAGGGGGTTATAAACAAATGGGAAGGTAAGCGCATACTGTAAATGTTAATTTTATTGTATCCTTTTGACCACCTTTGACTACAATTTGACAAGAATGTCAACACTGTCAAGTGTATTATAAACATGGCATTGCAAATTCAAATCTTGATGAAAACAAAAAATAGAAGATTGTCAAATAAAATCAGTGAAGCTTATCCCTGAGTCACCTAACCAATCTTAAGTAAAACCCATCAAAGACTAACAAATCAGAAACGGGTTCATCTGATGTGAGCTACAGATTCTGTGGCCCAATAATCAGACAAAACAGAGGCCAAAGTGGGTGAAAGTTGCTCATTAAACATTATAACATGTCTATAAAAGCAGATAACGAGACCAAGTCATCACATTTCCAGCAGCAAGAGCTGAAGAAGCATCAAGACTTTATGCTTAAATTTTTTCAAAGTCATTTACAGTAAGGTGAAGCTTGTCTGTCTGTTTGGTGTATAAAGGCAGATTAGTGCACCTAAGGTTATTTAATACTAAGGAACTTATCATGTGCCTTCTCATGCCATGGTGATCACTACAGCCAGGTCTGGTATTTATTCAAACTTACACCCTAATGCTTAGGAGTCCACAAAGCCAACAGAGCTTTCAAAAGATGTATCTAGCTCAGTTTGAAGGTATGTCTGTTCTGCAGAAACGGGTTGAGAAAAGCCGTAATAATTGAAGATGAACTCAAACAGAAACAATTCATACAATTACTTTGTGGAACTTTGTCCAAATTTGCCATAATGGAACTTACACACCTGTTTTATAATCATCGTGTCTGACAGTAATCCGTGCACCTGATTTAATCTTATTTTGGTATACTATGCACCTGATTCACTTTGTTTCCATTAATGGTGTACATCTGTTTGTACTGATTGTCAGTGACACTGGAAAAAGCAGTCCCATTTACATGGGAAAAAACCAAGAGGAAAAAAAAGGGAATCCAGATGCGCTCATTCTAATACTGTGAAAGCAATTTTCATGGATTCACAATGCATGGAATAAAAAAGCTGCATTAAGAAAAAGTATGTTTAATTTAGAATAAACCCCCACTGCACTGGATAATAATAAGAATTGACTACAGGAGTCAAATCCTTTGGATATAATTGTCCAGTATCTATATAACATTTAATTTCTTATTGGCACAGTTCCTACTGACATTGTTATGTTTGTATTAGTGACTGCCAAAATCAACATTGGAAATTAAATTCTACTGATGGAGATTCATTCCACTAAAAACATATCTGGTGATTAAGAATGTTATTGCTGTTGTCTACAGATTTTTCCTCTCACATTGCTGATGCCTGGTCATGAAACATAGGTCGTTTAACTGATGTTGAACAAACTTTCTTAACAAAGGAACATGCCCCAATGCATGTATTAGCAATAAAACAAATTTTTAAAAATTCTGAATTGGAAAATTTATGAGAAAGAGATAAATTATGAGAGAAAATACAAATTAATAATAGATACATATAATAAATAAATCTGAATAGAAGCCACATCCAAAATGGGCCAAGTAAATTGCTGACTACATGGCAATGTAGCTGTATTTAGTTCCCTAATTATCTCAGTTGCTATGTCAACCTATTGATAAAAAAAACTGAACTGACTATATCCCATAGCAAAGTTAAAATGGCTTGTATTTAAGTTGTGCATTTGTATTCCATTTGGATTTAACTTAACTTGTTGGGAAAATATCTGGGTTTAGTGATTCATACACCTTGACAAATGCTAAATTGAATGTTATTGACTGTAAATGAACCATATGAAAGCAGATGGCTAACAAAACAGCATTTTCATGCTCTCTAGAAAGGAAATTTATAAAACAGCCTTTACCAACAATACCTTCCTTAGCATTATCTGACAAAGCCAAGCTATCTGTACTCTTGAAAACACGTTTTTTTTTATAGAGTAATTATTTCAAAATCTGTTAGCAAATTCCTTATTACTGAGATAAAATGTGCTCATTTATTTCTTAATTATCATTTTCAAGTAAATGAGACAACAAACTATAGCCATAATATCTCAAGTTGATTGGATGAGGAGATAAAAATTAAAATTAATTAAAGAACTAACTAATGCATGCATTACTGATTAGTATGCTCCAGATAAAAATAAAAAATAAAAATTTTGCAAGCAATACTTGAGTCGTCACAAAAACAACATGAGAAGCCTGCAGTGTATTATAAGGAGTGCATCAAGTATATAAAATAATGTATATTAATATACATTAGGAGCTGAATATGTTATACATACATATTATGAGGGGAATATGTAATACACAAATCTTTTCTAAGAGTATTCAGTGGTGTTGAACCCATACATCTGTAATGTTATCTCTGATAATGTACAAGTGATCATTCTTCATGAGCAAGCCATCTGCTTTTAATTTCATCTTTTGGAGCCATCATGTGAGTTAAAATTCGTACATCAATAAAGAGAAAACACCATTTCAGGATGTTAAATCTCACAAAAAATATATACCTTGATGTATACACCTCATAACAGTGACCCTAATGCTACTGTAGCTACCATAAAGGTGATACCTTATACAGTGTGACCCCTCTATAGCACGAATTTGGGGCCCCTGAGTGGCCCAGCGGTCTAAAGCACTCACTGTTACAGATCATTGCCATCTCACCTCTGTCTGCGTGGGTTCGAGTCTCAGGTTTGGCCAATGTGGGTATGTGAGAAAGCTTCGCAGTAGCTTCTTGTGGGTCGGTGGTTCTTTCCAGGTTTTTCCTTGGTTCTTCCTCCACCATTAATACTGGCCGCCATATATAGCCTATCTTGTGCTGAAAAATGGCGTTAAACCCTACAACAACAACAAAATAACACGAATTTGGATATAACACGGTCATGGTGTGACTCCCAAAATTTTATATACATATACTATATACATATACTTTTCTCGTACACGAAAAAAAATTCTTTCCTAAAAGTACAAAAAGAAATGTAAAAAGTTTATTATCATTTTGGGGAAGAGATCATGTATGAATAATACAAGATGATCGTGGCACAGCTCCTGAAATTTTATATGTATTTTTCTTGTACATGAAAAAGTTTTTTCTTCTTGAAAGTACAACAAATAACATGTAAAGAGTTTATTCTGGGATCGCATAGGGTTTCGCCAATGTTGCCAAATGCGATTTTTTTATTGGTGACGTTGTTGGCTGTTTAGACTTGCATATACAACCATTGGTTTGGTGTGGAGAAATTCAGAGACCCCATGAAAGGAAGCCGCAAACTTAATAGATGATGCACTGAAATTTATCTATTGTTACATAAACAAATTCTTTCTCCATCTTAACAGTGCATTGTTATATCATAATCCGCTTATGTTGACATCTAGCATGAGTATTGTATGTTGTGAGATATCCGCTTTTTTTGTTGTTGGCATTTCTGGTAGCAGAGATCAACCAGACGAGGCATTATCTTGTAATCTATCTTTCGTTGGATTTTTGGCTGCTCGCTATTAATTTATTTATATAGACTGACATTTGTATGTGATGGTAAGTAAAATTCCTCTTCTTTTCATTCAGAATTAAATCCTTCAGAACACTCACATTTTCTGTAGTAGTCCCTGTCATGAGACCAGAACACCTGTGTCTCTATTGTCCGTTGACCCTTTGTTACATTTCTGATGTATGCGTGGAAGGCAGCATCACTCCGCTACCACAAATGTGTAAAAAAAAAACAAAACAAAAACAAACAAAAAAAACCAAAAAAGCCCCAAAACATCTTGTTTGTTGGTCTATTCAATAGGCAGAAACAGTAACTAGAATCGACCGAACGATGGCCAATTCCTTTAATAAAAATGTACCCAGATAAAATAGTTTGCTGAAATTTCAAAGAAAACAGATTACCTTTCAAGCACCAATTGTCTCAATCATGCAATACAATTATACAATTATTTGATGTTGCTGCCACAATAAGAAACTGGCATTTGTTTGGTTCTCCAAAACTGTTCTTTAGTGGTGACTTCAATAATGCATGCACCCTTCATCAAAGAAAGCCAACTACAATCTTCAATAAAAACAATGAACCTTACTTCAAAGGAAGTCATTACCGAACTTAAATAAAAGCAATGGAATCTGATGGATTGTTTCATTTTCCAACGTGACTGGAACACATTTACTTTGCCGTGAAAGTTTCCTTTTTGCAGGGAAAAAGTTTATGCTTATGAACACTACAAACGGCGGCTTAAAATGCAAACTAACTTCTGTCAACTTGGGACGTACTGAAAAGTAAATGTGCTTCATCATTTGTTAATTGATTGTGCTATGTTTATCCACTGAATTCAGACCTATATGACCTGTGACAAAATTATTGAATATTTTAAATCTATGTGTGTGCATATTTTTGATGGAATTACTTGCATTGTGGATTCAATGTATGTGATGAGATTCGCGGATGAGTACATGGTGTTGATACTCTATTCATGCTAAACATTAGACATGTATATATAAACAGTATACACGGATATGTACCAATCCGTGGTTCTCTAAATAAAGTAAAATATTATATATGCCTTCTCTGTTTTCACTACTGGTGTATTTCTCATTAAATATGCATTGATTTAAGATGGTAACTGTGCCAATGAAGCACGTATTTTACTGCCCACATTTATTACCTACCCCCCCCCGTGCAAAATTTTTTGGGGTACATGCATCCTTTTCTTCAGCTAACTGACCTGGTTGCTTATAACATGGTTCGGTCTAAAACATGGTCGGGTTCTATGGCTCCCAACTACCATGTTATAGCAGGGTCACACTGTGTGTGTGTGTGTGTGTGTGTGTGTCTATATATATATATATATATATATATATATATATATATATATATATATATATATATACACACATGAATGATGACGTTTATGTATATATAATGACTTCAAATTTAACAAATTTATTTGTAGCCAGAAGGTCTAATCTAGGTGACCAATTAATTCACAAACCCTGCTGAACCATCATTAGTCCTTTACACAAAACAAATATGAATGGCTGCAGTGACTATATTGTGTAAGTGAGGTTTTATTTAAATTCTCAGACAAACCCTTAAAGCAATGAAGATTGTGATAGTCATCAGGGTTCATCCATCCATATCAATGTGTCACCTGTCCATCTATATCAACAAGTCACCTGTCTGTTCATTATCTGAGATATATTTACTATCCATATTTTCTTGCAAGTTGAGGTCAACTGCAAATTGCACAGACCCACTTCTGTTGCATGTGTGTGTGTGATTTGGAGTGCACTCTCCTTATAATGTCTTATTTATTGAACACATAAAAGTGATCCATGTTGTAGATGTGGGATGTTCCAACAAGGATGTGTCATTATAGTGTATAATAATACAAAACAGAGCATGACTTGAAGCCATATTATTAACTGTTTTCAATCCCAATGAAACAAATCAATGAAGTGAAATATTTAGAGAAGAAATGATAAAACATAATGTGAACAATTTAAAGTGATTCATTACCATATCTTTGTTATAAAAGGAATAGCAATACACTGAGGGACTTATTAGTGAGGACCCGTTGTATGCATGCTAATCAATGGGCCAATGCATACTGGACTTATTAGTAATGACCCATTGTACCCGTGCTATTCAAGAGGCAGCAGCTTACTGACGGACTTATTCGTCAGGACCGATTGTATGCATGCTATTCAAGAGGCAGCAGCTTACCGATGGACTTATCCATGAGGACCCATTGTATGCATGCTAATCAAGGGGCAGCAGCATACTGATGGACTTATTCATGAGGACCCATTGTATGCATGCTATTCAAGGGGCAGCAGCTTACTGATGAACTTGCCCCGAGTGGCCGAGTGGTTTAAAGCGCTGATCATTACGGATCACTGCCATCTCACCTCTGTCTGCGTGAGTTCGAGTCCAGGCTCGCCTAACGTGGGTACGTGAGAAAGCCTGCCAGTAGCTTCTCGTGGGTCGGTGGTTCTTCCCGGGGTTTTCTAGGGTTCTTCCTCCACCATTAATACTGGCCGCCATGTATAGCCTATCTTGTGCTGAAAAATGGCGTTAAACCCTATAACAACAACAACAACAACAACAACTGATGGACTTATTCGTGAGGACCCACTGTATGCATGCTATTCAAGAGGCAGCAGCTTACTGATGGACTTATTCGTAAGGACCCATTGTATGCATGCTATTCAAGGGGCTGCAGCTTACTGGACTTTTTAGTGAGGACCCATTGTAGCTATGTTATTAAAGTGGACTGCAGTATACTGAGGGACTTATTAGTGACAGCCCATTATATCCAAGTTATTACAGGGGACAGAAACTGAGGGGCTTTATAGTGATGATAATGAAGTTTTCTCAAGATCTGCCCCTCATGGAAACAATTTTTATTTTCAGAACTAAAGTAGTCATCTTGCCATAAAGATTTTTGATAATGTATCCAGCAAGGTCCACAAAAGTGTTAATTAATCATCTAATACACCTTAAACCTGTTGATTTATAAGTACCCAGTATAAAAAGAAATCTGACAGTAACAGCTCCCTGTCAGAACAAAAGTGCACAAAACATGTCAAAGAAAGATTAATTACATCTGCAACAGTTGCATAATACAATAGATTATGTACTGGATTACTGTTATGATAAGTATCAATCGTCAGTTGTCTGTAAGTTGATATGTCTAACTTAAAAATATACAGTATTCCCTTGCTTAAGGTATATCAGTATAAGACTCCCTTGTATAAGGCATGTATGGTTATAAATACAATTTAATTAAAACTATTATGTGCAAAATACCCCAGTATAAAGAGACCACTCTGGTGGCAGAGTGGTTAGAGCATTCGCCTCGGATGCAGGAAGTCACAGGTTCGAACCCTGGCTAAGTCATACCAGGGACGCATACAAATGGTACTAGCAGGTGCCTCGCTTGGCGATCTGCATTAAGAGATTAGTGCTAGGACTGTTTGGCCTGGTGTTATTATAATGTTATAATGTACTGGGTGGGATATGATGCCACATGACTGTGGCATGATACCTCAGTGCTAGACATCACTATATACTGTCACACTGCAGACATTGTCACGATGACTGAAAAATTGTTAAAGCTACATTAAAAATCCAAATAACACACACACCCGCACCCATCCACCCCCCCAATACCTCTCAATATAAGATGACTTCACCTATAAGGCAGTCCATTTTTATGCTTCCTCTTAACAGTGCTACAGTGAAAGAATACTGTACAAACAAATGTACTATTCCCTTGAACAGTGCTAAAGTGAGAAAATACTGTACAAACTATTTTACTGCTCCTCTGAACAGTGTTTTAGCAAAGGAGTACTGTACAAATTATTGTACTAATACTTTAAACAGTGCTGGTGTAGAAATACTGTACAAATTATTGTACTGTTCCTCTGAGTAGTGCTGGTGTAGGAGTACTGTATAAACTATTGTACTGATCCTCTGAGCAGAGCTGGTATAGGAATACTGTACAAACTACTGTACTGCTCCTTTGAGCAGTGCTGGTATATGATCACTGTACAAACTACTGTACTGCTCCTCTGAACAGTGCAATAAAGTGAATACTGTACAAACTAAATTAAATGAATTATATATGACCATTTCAATCTGCATGAACGAGTATTTTGATTTGGAATGATGGCAACACTGGTATTTTCCCACCTTTTTAGATTTTAATATTGTCTTTTTGAGTTTCACATTTTGTAGGAAGGGAGGCTCAGGCACCCTACTATTTTCAACCCACTTGTATTGCTGTGACGTATTGCACCAAATCAAACGAAATCCAACATGTTCTGGCAAATGTTTGCACACTGCAACCCTATAAGATTCCAATCATGTAATTTGGAAGGACCATTAAGCTGGCATGTGTGACAATCAGATATACACACAGTTCCAGACAGCTCCTGGTTGGGTAGGTGGACATTATTATTGTTTAATGATATACAGGGGATATTACTGTCAATATAAAGCAAGTTTAAATGGCTCAGTAGCCATTAAAAACCCATTAACGTGATTATAAATGTTGGCCATACAAGTTGCACCCACCCTCCCCTAAGCTCAGATAAAGGCTGATATTACTATAAAATGAAGAGTGTTCAGCTTTTCTCACATCTGATACACAGTCTATGTAATTTTGTGCATGCTTTCTTATTTCTTAATCTTTATGGCAGCACAAAGTTACTGTTATTAAAAATATTAAAATTTTCAGCTGATTTTAATTTGTTACAAGCGTCTGCATTTAATACGTAACTATCATATATATTTGCTTATAAGACAAGTCCAACTGCAAACTGCACAGACCCAGATCTGCTATTGCATAGTGTGCTAGCAGATCTGGGTCTATGCAATTTGTTAGTAATCAATAGAACAACCAATATAGCCCCTGATCTCTGGCATATTATGCAGTGTTTGCAGTTTGACTTACATATAAGAACATACAGTAAGTGTGAAATACAGAAAGTGGTTGGTGAAATATTTTCACATTTTGTGAAACAATATCTTTAAATTTCACATATGAAAATATTACATTTTCCCGCATCATGCTATGTGACACATGACTGTGTGTGCCTACAGTAGTTTATACTTTCATCCCCAAAAGTACAAAAGTATTTTGTGAGTGACAGAAATAAATGGGAACTACATAACCTTTCTCTACAAGTTATGTCTCCTATATAACCTTGCCAAAAATAACACCCAGGTATGATGCAATCATTACTCAATCAGATTTATTTTGTGGTTGGATAAGGCAATTTTGTTATTTTTATACAAAAAGGCAAAAATTTACTGCAGCTGGTTGCCACTCATTAAATTATCAATTAACACATCTGGTATTAACATAGGAAAAGAAAATATCCCCTGCATCCTGATAAGAATATGACCTTTACTATACTTAACTACAGGGCAAAAACCAACTGCATCTATGGGTTGACAGTGTACAAAAAGTTAGTACAATAGCATAAGCTGATTCTCAGAAATACAAGGCAGAAAATGTTGACCAATTGTTTTCATAAATTTGAAAAAACATTAGATGGAAATTAAGATGGTAATGGTCCAAAATTGAAACGGGTATGGCACTTCAGAGGCAGCATGTAATTATGACAGTGTACCATATATACTCGCTTATAAGATGAGTCCGACTGCAAACAACAAAGTTCCTGATCTGCCAATTCATAATGAGCCTGCAGACCAGGGTATATGTTGTTTTTTGGTTCTACTAAATAATCCTAACAAACTGCACAGACCCAGATCTGCTAGTGCATAATGTGATGGGAGACCTGGGTCTGTACAGTTTGCATTTCCCGGTCATGGCCTAGGCTGTGTTGTCATGCCCATTATAAAGTAGGCAATTTAAGCCAAAAGCTGGTGTTGGGAATTGCATACAATTTAATAACTGATTATCAATTACTGCTGACTGAATGATGATGGATTAATAATGAGATTAACTAAATTGTCTACATGATGTCTTACCAAAACGGGGGAAATTTTTTAAAAACTGCCTTGAATCTGAAGCAGCAGGATTTGTGCAAAACTGAATTTTGAACAAAATCAATCCATAAATTGTTAACTAATAACTGGTAATTTCCCTGAAAAAAATCCATTCTAGACCACATCAAAATTAACTGGAATAAAAGCAGATTTGTGTTCATAAAACATGCCATGGCAATACAGCAGACCAAAAAAAGAAAAGAAATTCCTGGAATTCAAGATAAGACCATTTCTTCTTTTTAACTACTGAGTGTTAAAACCATCTCTGACACTCTTAAAAGAAGATATTCAAATTAGCCACTCTGGCAACCGTACTAGATGCAAGATCAACACCATTTTCATTTAGAACAAAAACTTAGACACCATAAGAATACTTTTGGCAAAACATATTGTTAATATGACCATCCATTTAGGAGAAAATATGACAAGATTTTCAATATGTTCATTGTGGCACAGGCAGCCATATTTAAAGTCAGATCAATGCCATTTTCATTCTGGACCAACTATATATAATATCTTCGGGTGAAAACCCTATATTGATATGACTTTCCATTTAGGAGGAGTAGCAATAACAAGAGTTCCAAGATGGATGCAATGATGGCCATACTAGATGTCAAATCATGCACCATTTTCAAGTACCTACCAAATATTGTAAAAAGTCTTCTTGCAAAAAACCCCATGCCAACATGATTTTCTGACCAACAGAAGTAGGAAAAAGATATTTTTAAGATGGCTGGTGTACACTGGCCTTATAAGACATAAAAATTGGGATCATAATCATTTAGGACCAAGTAGACATCATAAAAAGCATTTTCATGAAAATCCCACATTGATATAACCACAAACTCAGGATGAGTAGCAGTAACAAGGTTTTCAAGATGGTCACTGTCGTGGCCATAGTGGAAGTCAGAATAGAACCATTTTCAGTTAGGACCAACTAGACATCATAAGAACTTCTGGCGAAAACACTATGTTGATATGTCTTTCCATTTTTTCTTTAAGCCACAATGACCATGACTTTTCAACTCCAAAATCAGTACATTTCTTCCATATCCTATGTGCACGCACTCCAAAAACTTTGGTCATGGTGCATCATATAGAATTAGGAGTTATTGAACAAAAAACATTTTCCTTCTTTCATTCAGTAACTTCTGACCCCCAAATCAATAGGGTTTTTCCTTATCCCAAATGCAAGTCATCTACATCATTAAAAACTGCCACACTGCAGACATGGTAGCGATATGACTGAATCTTTTTTAAAGCTAAGTTAAAAATTCAAATCACACACACACACACACACACACACACACACACACACACACACACACACTCTCTTAAAATTCTATAACTGACAATCCCTCAGACCTACCAGCCCTAACAAGACCTCAATAATGTAGACGATTTTTTTCCCTTAAGTTTGACCTGTTTTCAGTAAAGTGTTAGAAAATAGCATGTACTGCTACTGTAAGCAGTAAAACATCTATTTAAAAACCTGGTATTTGAAACTGATGCAGCAACAGTAAACAACATGTTCAACTAAAAAGTTTGTAAGGTACATATAAACCATATTTACATCTATTACAGTTGCAAAAACTTCAGTTCCAAGCCATATGGAGCTCAATCCCTTGTACCTACAGTATCTCTTAACTGGACATAATTCTTGGAACTTTTTTCTTCGATTTCACATGATGACTATCATATCTCCCACCACGACATGTGATGTCCGATAGATATAACTGTTGTCCTTCCTCCTTTTATTCATAAGAATCTGAATTTTTTGTTTTAATCCTCTGTACTGACTATTAATACTGTTAAGAGGCTTGTTTTCCTCTTTGATCTTCAACTCGTATCATTTGCTGGACAACAATTTTTGAAATTTGAACATGTGCAGACAGAGGTGAGATGTCAGTGATCTGCAGAGGTGAGCACCTTGAAAAACTTGGCCATCTGGGGCTCTCTTACCTCACAGTGCATTGAATATTTACCAACAACGATAAAATCTGTCATTTTTGATACAATTATGCATTATTCATTGAGCATGACAACACACTCTTTCTAAATAGACCAAATTTTGGTACAATCTAGGTACCCTAGATCATTTCATATTGTTAGTATTATAATTAGTGTTTTGGGCCAGGATACTAGACTAGACATGTTAGTATTGTAATTAGTGTTTTGAGCCAGGATACTAGACTAGACATGTTAGTATTGTAATTAGTGTTTTGGGCCAGGATACTAGACTAGACATGTTAGTATTGTAATTAGTGTTTTGGAGCAGGGTACTAGACTAGACATGTTAGTATTGTAATTAGTGTTTTGGAGCAGGGTACTAGACTAGACATGTCAGTATTGTAATCAGTGTTTTAGGGCAGGGTACTAGACTAAACATGTTAGTATTGTAATTAGTGTTTTGGGCCAGGATACTAGACTAGACATGTTAGTATTGTAATTAGTGTTTTGGAGTAGGGTACTAGACTAGACATGTCAGTATTGTAATCAGTGCTTTGGGGCAGGGTACTAGACTAGACATGTTAGTATTGTAATTAGTGTTTTGGGCCAGGATACTAGGCCAGTTCCATGTGTGTACTGACTGTTTTGACAATTAGCACCCTGGTTTTCTTAATGTGTGGAAGAGCACATGGTCATTTCTGCCGCTGGCATTCACTGTACCTGGAGTGCAGAGTCTTGACAAATATTCAGTTAACACAATAAACATAATAATTTACCCTGTGTAGGATACATGGGGAATTAACAGGTGGAGCAATCTTTTATGATAAATATTGACTTATTACCCTACCATAAACCAAATTCAAATAAAAAATTCCCCCTACAGCCATTACTTCCCTCTTGTATATCAAGCTTGCAGACTTCACAGAAGACATACTGATATCACAGTTTCTTAAGTTTATTGTTTCTGATAAAGAAATCTCTTTCATATGTGAAACTAAACCTTGAGTTTCTCAATAATGATTTGTGCAGCAGTTGATTTGTAAACATGTAAATGATTACTACATCTCTGACATTCTCACTTGCTTTCAACTGCAGCAGTAAAATATAAATGTGAAGTAAATATGCTTTAAGTGTAGAGGTCTGGCAAAGATCGATCAAAGTAAGTATAAAATCTCTACTTCCTTTAAAACTATATATATAAATTACTAATGCTAATTACAGCCACATTATCAACATTTTCAACAGCTGAAGTTTATAATAAGTACTGTAAATAGCCCTTTAATTAATTTACATAAACACACACATACTTTTACCTGTTCTTTTCTCTACTACACAGGCCAGAACATGACCTGAGAAACAAAGGATCAATGTCCTTAGGGTGGTTGCAGTGAGATTCTGCTTGTATCTTTTAGACTGCAGAAGCAGCAAATTTCATAAATGTTGATTCTAATCAACTTGACTATGTAAAAGACTAGAAAATTGGAAACGGTTAAATCACATCAATTATACCTACTACACCACCATCCCATAATTTATCAGATATATCCAACAGAGGACCACTTGTTAACTTGTGTTAGCAACCTATGGAAATTTTTACAGATCTAATCGTACTGTGAGGGTTATAGTTTTAGTAATCCATTTGCTGATTTAGTGATCTTGATTCAGTATTAATTTTGAGCCCTGCCCTTCATATGCTTATATAAACTTATGATAATGATCAACCAGCTGCTTGCCCCCAGTCTGCTAAACTACCCTATCAAGCAGCGTGTAGACCAAGATGCTCTTCAGTGAATCTAATATCAATGCCTACTGGTTGTTGAGTACATCATAATCAAATCCTATTGGTTGTTGAGTATATCATAATCAAATCCTATTGGCTGTTAAGTACATCATAATCAAATCCTATTGGTTGCTGAGTACATCGTAATCAAATCCTATTGGTTGTTCATGAACATATTACCTAGGGTGTCCATATTATGTGGATATGTGTGATGCTTGTTATTTCATGTATACCAGTTGTGCAGAGCAGATATGGATATTTAATAGGCACATTCAATCGGCCTGTTACTATAGATATGACTCCAAAAAATTTGGAAATTACTTCCAAAGACAAGTGAAGACACCATATATACTTGTGCATAAGTTGAACTCAAATGCAAACTTCATAGAGCCAGACCTGCCAGTGTATAATGTACCAGCAAAAGTAAGTTTGTTACTGGTAATCATTAAAACCAACAAGACTGATTTACAAACGAGTATATACTTCGATGTGTGGGTTAATTCTTGGCATACAACAAAATGGGATGTTTTGAGGTATCTCATCCATTCTTAAATCTAACCTGTTATCTAGATTGCAGTCATGGTTAGGAATTCATAACAGAAAAAACAGCTGATCCTAATCTGCAGATTAATGATTATAATCTGTCACGAATTATACATTACTTACATGACAACTGACAGATACTACATAAAGGTTTACCAAAAATTAGTTCCAAAACCAAAGTATCAGCTAATACATCAAAGTACCCTTAATGTTGACCATTTGGGGGTTTAAGTACCCCTAAAGACAGAAAACCAATTAAAATAATCAGAATTTGTGTATTACATTACCAAATAAGCTGTAATAGCTTGTGATGGGAACAATATGGGACAGTATAAAAAGAATCTAAAATAACAGCAATGTGTGAGTAAAACAATTCTGACTGTATAAGACTGTGTCATCTGAAAGGACACAGTCTTATACAATTTATATTGATGCAACAGGAGTACCACACAGCAATATACTCAATAATGTATGCTGGGTACAAGTATATTTTAAAAACTTGACCTTGACTTTCAAGCAACTAGTCCCAAGTAAGCTTCCAAAGACTGAAAGGTAAAAACTTAATACATATTGTTGAAACATGTTGGTATGTGCAAGAAATTTAAAAAAAAAAAAAAATCAATCTAGACTTTAGAAACAATGGCACTGACATCAAGCTTCAAACATAAACAACAAATGAAACAGCATCTTTCTTGGGCATTAAGGGAAACATTCTACATTCCTCTAAAACTTATTGTGTGGAAATCAGCAAAAGCAAAAGTAAAATCATCAAAATTTTAGATTTAGTGACCATGACTTTTACTTAAAGAGCCCTTAAATCAATAGGCTTCTTTCTGGCATGAGAATACACATAGGTACACACTCTAAGTTTCATTTCAATCTGTTCATTGGAACCTTAGTTATTGTGGAAACTACACACAATTAGACAATATATATTTAATAAGTGGCCTTGACCTTTAAGCTACTGACCTGAAAACAGCACACTTCTTTCTGTGATTGAGAGAACACAGACACACACACACACACACACACACAACTTTTTATGAAAATCTGCTCAACAGAAATTAAGTCATGTGCAAATCAAGTGGAACAGTCTATTTCACCAACAGTGATCTAGACCTTCAGCTTACTCCCTGGAAATCTAGTTTTTGCAAGTTAACCAAGCTTGAGAAATAAATTTAAAACACACAATGTAACCAGTCAGTGAAGCATGAAATATACATATACATACAAGGAGCACAAAACTGTTCTGGTCATGAAATGCAAAAACCTTTGCCAGTAAAATGTTAAATGTGGGTCACAGAGACCTTTTTGTTCTAATGTCATGGTACCAATAGAGATGTATACCATCATCTAGTTTGATGACTCTAGTATGAACTGAGTGAGAGAAATTAACATAAAACATAAAAAAGCAAATCAATGAAGCATGAAATATGGGACAGATATTGGTCAGTGACCTACATTTACTGAGGTGGGTACAGTGCTCATCACCTCACCAAGTTTCATGATTTGAGATACAACAAGTCTGCATAAAACCTGAACTACATGTGAACTAAATGCAAAAAACATAAAGAATAACATACAACTAAAGTACATGAACATATAAAGTTAGCCCCCTCCGCAGTGGTTAGTTGCTCTGAAACCCACTCTACACTGTTAATAAGGCTATACAAATGTATGTTTTTATCTGTGTCATTGCTGACACTGACAGCAGAACAACAGCTTTCCTCTACTCTGTATTGGGTACCAAAATAGCTCCTTAATCAAGTTCACATAAAAAGTCTTGTCTGAAAGGGTGGAAATCATAAAGTGGGCTCCAATTCTGCTGCCAATGACAATATGGTCAAGACTGAGGTTCACACCTCAGGAGGTGTGCATATGTCAGACTGTGTTCAGTACAAGAGCAATATCACAGCAATTTGTTCTCTGTGAGGGAGGCCACTCCCCAATGATAGATTACATATTCCAAAGCTTATTTTATGAGTTTTCAGTTCCACTATTTTGTCATTTAGATAGAACATATGCTGACTCATAGAATCAAAGAATAATTAAAGTTGTGATATGGAATCTTCTGTTTAGAAATAAGTGACTGCAGGGCAGCTTTGGCTGCTTTATCTGTTTGTTCATTGACACTAAGATCAGTGTGACTTGGCAGCAAGAAGTATATAATACTTTTTCCAGATTTTATCAGCAAATTATGTTTCTGTAAGGCATTAATGGGTTAAGAAATAAAAACAAGTTTTGCATGGATTTCAGCACGAAAATGAAACATGAAAGATTTTGTTTGTTTGAGGTTTCAACATAATGCAATGATTTGAGTAAGGCTATTATTTCTGTGGTTAAAAATGCAAGCTTATTCAGTAATCAGCTTAAGATGGTGTTGTGCGATGCTGTTATAGCAGTTGCAACCAAACCTTTCTAAACTTGTTTATACTTAACAATACTGTCTGCAATGAAATGCAGAGCCTCCATATTATCACTACCAAGTTTCAGAGAATGATGTAATTTATGACAAATTGGAAAGATTAGTCATTAGTAGTAACTAGAATTGGACTCCCATAGGAGACAATGTGTAAAGTGTTGACTGACATGATAATTACACAGATCCCTAATGTCCCTTGTGACTCATTACTACATCTGCTTAACAAGAATGCTATAAATGCATAACAATCAGGAGAAGATCTTTCAGGACACTAAAAACAGCCTGTGAAGAAAGTGATCCCATTCTGGCCATTAACAGAGTTGGTTCAGGTTCCTTGTTATGGATTTAATTCCATTTTTCAGCATTTGATAAGTTATACATTGCAGCCAGTATATTTGTGGAGGGTAGAAACTGGTAGAACATCAGACACTTGACAAGTTACTGGCAAGTCTTCTCATGTACCATGTTGGCTGAGCTGGGACTTGAACCCCCACTGACAGAGGTGAGGTGATAGTGACCTGTAAAGGCAAGGCCTAAGACTATACTGGCCACCTGTGACCCCCTCATAAATATGGATGGTTTACTATTTATTCCTACTTCCAAATGCACCGGTCAGTAGGTCACGTACACAAATACTTAACTCATGCTAGTTAAGCATACAATGTAGGTCACAGTGACCTTTGATTGTAAGGGTGTAGTGGTAAGATGAATCAAATAACGAAGTTTCAAGACTGCAACAGAAACACCCAATAAATGAGCTCTGAACAGAAAATATGAACAGTCATTGATACATCAAATAATGAACACAATAACTTTTCTTGGCTAAAAGGATGTACAACTTATCAAGATGCTTCCACTCACCAAGTTTTATGACTCTGCATAGAAGAGTACACATACAGCATGCCAACAACTTGCATAGTCATGAGATAAACATAAGATGTAACCAATGACAGTAAAGATGAAAATATAGGTTACAATGAGGTTCTTTTGTTTTAAGGGAGTGGTAATAACAGAAGCTGTATGATTCTAGATAGTATGTAAGCAACATTTAAAAATCCTATGTGACTTTGAGGTAAATGCAGAATCTTAAATCAGTAAAATATAAAATGTAAGTCACAATGATCATTCTCTATATGGGTATGCTACTAAGGGCAATGTGAATAATCACCTAGTTTAATGATTCAAGCATGGACAGTAAAACAAAATGTAACCAAAGCCTGTGAATCATGAAATATTGGTCAGTGACCCACATCTAAGATAAGGGTGTGATAATCATCCAGATGCATCCCCCCATCAAAGTTTCATAGATATAAAAGTATTATACAGGAGGTAAAAAACCCTATGTGGTCATGAGATAACTGCAAATACTTAACACAATCTGATTAAAATCAGATGTTCAGTGTCCTACATGAAGACCTGACAGTGACCACCTGAGTCATGTTCTGCTGACCTTTAAATTAGCCAATGGAAATGCAGCTTTTGGAAATCTGAAAGTGAATCAAATTGTTTGGCACACATAGATGCTCTTCAGCCACACCGTTCAGTCTCCCAAATGTAAAGGTATAAGACTTCATTGGCTGATAAAATTTGTGATTAGGGTACTAACACAGGTCACAAGACAATAACGGTCTCTGTCAGATCTTCATGTAGGACAGTGAAGATCTGATGTTAATCAGATTGAAACTTAACATAACCCAGTAAAATGTGAAATGTAGGGCACAGTGACTTTTTCATAAAATGTGAAATGTAGGGCACAGTGACGTTTATATTCTAAGGGTATGGTACTAATTCATCAAAGTTTAATTTTCTATTTTTAGTAATGGTGGCCATATCTGATTGCATATCAACACCATTTGTGTCAATCTGAAAACCATTTATGCCATGATGCTTTCTGACAAATTCGGTCAAATTCTGCTGAGAGGTTTTTCAAATTAAGTTGTTTAAAGGTTTTCTATTTTTAGTAAGAGCAATCGTATTTGACAGTGGTTCTGCAACATGCAGATGGCCAGTAAATCTTGGTCAGTCATTAGAATGCTTTTTGCTGAAATTGCTTTTGATGCTGTTGATTGTATATGTTATGGAAACAGTTGTTGCTGTTGTTACAGATCTGAAAGCCCTTTGTGGCAGAATACTCCTGCAGAAATTGGCTGAAACAGGTCCAGTCGTTTTTGTGAAAAATGTCAAAACTGCAAATGTTGACAGATCACGGACAATGCATAAAACATAATGGATAATGCCATTAAGCTTACTTGGAACTGTGGCCAAGTGATTCTATATAGTAAGGACTTCTGTATCAAATAATATCATACAGTTTTCCATTCCTTACGACGTCAGTTTGCTCAAACTCATGGGTGTGTGTCTGAGACATTTTGGTTTTCTTGAGCTAAGCCTGCTTCAAGCTGCTTCAGTGAGAAGCTTTGGTCGGTTCTCTTTGGTGATGAGCCCTAGGACGCAACAACCAACCTGGTCTGGCCAGAGAATTGCACTCAGTACTGCTGTGCAAGAGTCCATAATTGGAAACCATTTAGCTTCTGCACAAACTGCTCTGTATTTTTTGGCAAAGAAACACTGTATATACACCAATGTCTTCAATACAAGCTGATAGCTGGGAAAATCTGCTATGCTTTTTCTGCATGCCAATTTTTATTTATTTGTAAACTTCTGTATTTCATGTGTGAAAATGTACATGTATATATATTTTCAATATATATAACCTATTCCAAACATTTTGCCTTCTGTTCATAATCTTAGTGAAAGCGCTGGATAGTGCATACTTTTCTCTACTTCTAATACATCAAACCCCGACAGTGCAGCAAATGAATGGAAAATTAGATTTCAAACTGTCTGAATATCAATAACTTGAACACAAAAGCTAGGAGGAAATCCGTGGGCTGGGGCTGTCACTGGCAGCCCACTCAGCTGCAAATCAGACTGTGTTCAATCATCCCAGTGACAATCCTGTGCAAAATAACGTAATAACACTTATGAAAAAGTTTCTAAGTTTTAATAGACAATTTAATTTTCCGAAAAGCATTCTGACACAATTGCACTGATAATAACTGAATGGAATAGCTTGATTTGTAACTTAATCGAGGGAGTGGATTTAAGGGAATACAAATGAGATAAGGTGTATGACCGTGGATGCTAGAAATATTTGTCAGGTTGGATAAATTACCATACTTTTTGACAATAAAGAGTGCCAACAGCATAAGTCATATTAAAACATAAAGAAAACCTTACAAATAAATAACTTATTGTCGGCAGCTGTAATAATGCCACAAGTTGGCTTGCACAACCTTGTACTTGGGCCTAAGATTTAATGTCCCTTCAAAAATACATCTATTTTCAGTAAGCCAATTTGTGTTAAATATCTATGAATGGATCAAAATGCAATGTAAAAACTGTAGTTCATATTAAGTTTAATAAAAGGCTACACATGTTGCTTTTTAATAACTTATCTGGAGTAGGCAACATGGCAGGGTGAGAGTAGGCAACATAGCAGGCTGATGCCCTTTTTAAGTTGTTGTAACCTATAATAAACCTCTCCCTCGATAACTCGCACACATTGGGGTCCAAAAACACAGACTGCGCTATAAGCTAGTGCACGAGTTACCGACGGACCTCCAAAAACCGCACTAGACATCAAGGAAACCACAGGGTGGAGGGGAGGGGGAATGGGCTGTTTAATGGCTGAATCCTTGTTTTATAATCGAGTGTAGAAAAATTGTCAATAAAGCATTTTTTCTGATGAAGTTGTTTGTTATTCTCTATAAATTACTTTTCAAAATGTCCAACATCTGAAAGATCAATAATATGATTCCAACTGGTTTCAACAAATAAACACGGTACACAAAAACATTCGTCTATTACATCACTGCTTTTTGTTTTGTTGATTAGTCTGGTTCTCAGAGTGGTGTGTAATAGTATTTTGTGAAACTAGGAGCCTCCAAAGCAGGGAACCAGACTAACTGTTCATACACTACCAAACAAGAATCCTTTTTATCAAAAACATGCAACATGTATTTCATGGGACAATCATCTGTCGAAATTCAATTTTTGTATTTTTCAATTAATAAAATATTGATGAAAAATGGGATCCACCCCTGACCCACATTATAAATGAGTTTGCCGAGTTATCAGGGTGCGAGTTATCAATGTAGTGGTGTATTTGCAAGAAGGGAAACAATTATGAGGGTGTGCTTTTTCAAACTGTTGCCTCATCAATACAGTTTCATAAAAAAATCAATATGTTTCATAACAGAATTAATCAGACATTTTGGAATCTTAACAAATGCCAGAAATACCATGCTTACAGCCACAGAATGAATGTAACCCATGCTGATTATATGGTAGATGTGTTCAAGCACCCTAGGTGTTAAACATTGTGCAACCAGAGAGAATCATCAGTTTCCCATAGTGTTTACCACAGCTTCTGATTTAAAGCAAATTAATCCCTGTCATCCCTATTTTATTAGAATTTGTTTAAAGTATCAGAAAGGAACTTTCATGACTTTTTGCCCTTGATAGAGTAGTCAAATTACAGACTATGGACTGCAGTAAAAAAGAACAGACTAACACATCTGTTACATATGCCACACCACCTCAACTATAAGGGAAAAGATGTGGACATTTCTTGGGGAAAATTACATTACATCTACTGGCCCAGTGAAAATTTTAAACTGAAAATTAATAACGGGTCAAGCAATTTTGACATAATAGAACAAACAGAAATAACCCATTAAATGAAGTGCTTCTTTCTCATTCAACTGCCATCAAGTCTGTAAATTTCTGAATAAAACAATATAGATGAAGTTGTTTTCCGATTATACAACTCATGGATCTTGAAAATGAATGCAAAGACTGAGCAAAAAACTGTCAGATCTTTATCAATTGTTCTCCACTCTGCATTGTGTTGACACAGACACAAATCAAAGTATCAAGCCAAGAACATATGCACAGGGATCTGTGAACACATAAACATATATAAAATATAAAATATTATCCTGTGTAATGTGTTGAATTTTGAAGAAGTACTGAATCCTAAAGTTGAATAAATTGTGCACTGAAGTTATTATAGTCAAGCCAGAAAGGTCTTGAGAAAGTTCACTGATTTCTCTTATTTCATCTCTGAAACATAAAACGGTCTACGTTAAGCTTCAGTGGAACTGACCCAGTCATCGTAACGGTATAGTGACAGAGAGTACATTAGAATTACTGGCTGTATCGGTTGGAGGAGACTTTATGTCAAATAATTCATCTTCAAAGGAAAGCTAATTGCAGCATATTTTAGGCTGTTAAAATCTGATGAAAGACATGATTATTTTGGGGGAAGGTTTAGGAACAGTTGTTTCCGATTGGTCAGGAAACATTAAGGCGTACACTTTGGGAGACTGAGAATTAATAGGTAGCAACTTTAGACAAATTTCTTTAGTCCGATTTTGCCTTGTGAGAAGACAAAAGGTCCGACTCCTTGGGAAACTTGAGAATAGTGTTTCCATCTTAGAAAGGCCAGATAGCTGTCTTGAAAGGAAGACAGGCTATAGTACTAGGATGCATGATTGTGTGGAAAAGAAACAGCATTAAGGTACGCAGTTTTAATTTCCATATAATAATTCCATTTCATTTGTTTGGTTTTATGCAAATGGTTTGATATGCTTATGATTCATGCATGTATCGTGTATTCATTTCGTAGGACTCTGTTGATATGTTAGAGTGTTATGCAATTTAATTCTTTAATTTAACAGTTATTAGTTCATTGATAGAATTGACGGATTTGTGATGTAATCCTAATTTTCAGATGTGTAGTATTTCATAGGGTTATATGAATTAATCATTACTTTCAGATGTGTAGTATTTCATAGGGTTATATGAATTAATCCTAATTTTCAAATGTTTAGTATTTCATAGGGATTTATGAATTAATCCAAATGTGTCATATTTTGTATGATTTCATGAACTGATTTCCTCTCTAGGATGTTACTGTTTACTGTGAGTTAATGATAATTGCATATTTATATATGATTTTGCAATGCCTAAATGATCTTGCATGTTATTGGTTACTGTAAGCTAGAATTTAGTGAATCTTATACAATAGCAATCAAATATTTATCGTATTGAGTGGAATTGGCTAGCTGGAAGGAGACGTATAGTACTGTATGCTGATATATACGGCAAGTTGTGTTTATATACACCGCTCACGTGTTAATAACTGCTGCTGTGAAGCAAGATCTAATTAAGCCAGACTTGGATGTATTTATGGATGAACCTTACAGGGGTCATTTGTAAGGACCATTAATCGTAAGTCACATTAGGTCAGAATTTATGCTGTGTGAATCGCTAATCTGAATAGCAAACAAAGAGAGTTTATATATATATACAGATAAGTGGTGGAATCTATATAGCTTTAGTCATACTCTTGTATTTAAGGGAACAGTTTTATACCCTCCCGAGAAAAAGAAAACCCGATGGGACAGTCCAAGAGGGAAGTCCGCATCTAAGAGAGGTCGGAATAGTCAGGGTCAGAAAGGGGACCAAAGCGTACACATTAGACATGGAAATACAAGACAAGAGGAGAGAGATGCCAGGTGATGCTGTCAAGCATGGAAATTGTACTCTCTAATTCACCACTCATAACATAATGTAAATTGAATACTGCGACTAATTTCCATCAATGTAAATCTGTTGGATTGAAAAGTGAAATTTTGGTTACGTATTAATTAATTAAATTTATTTTTATTTATTGGTAAAGGGGGCTCGTAGTTGTTTATTTCTTTCAATAGTCTTGCTCAGTTATCTGTTAACGTTCCATCTATCCGTCCACACTGGGCAATAACACCGTGGGAGGTCATCCCCTAGTTAATGACTGCTAAATCAATTAAAGGGGCTTTATTATTTTTAAAGCCCCACGTTACATCCTGCATTGAAAAATTAAACTGTGAAAATGATGTAAAATTACAGAAAAGCATCCATTTGAGATACTGATTATGAAAAGAAGAAATGCTAGGAGCCTGCCTTATGTCACTGTTGTACTGCAGACTTGATTTTTGATTAATGTACAAACTATGATGCTGTTGTGGTCTCTTGAATTAGTCCTTGTTCCATAAGCAGCCGTGGCAAACATTTATCATGATATAATTACTCTTATTTTACACTGAATTCTAACACAACTAGAATATTTTGATAATATAAACAATAATACCATTCACGACATTGATGGATGATTCTACTTGTGGGTCAAGAAAACTCCGCAAAGATATGACTATCTTTGATAGACATCAGTATCTGGCAACAATATCAGCAATTCCCACCAGTGATCTATACGTTGTCACTCCTTAAATTCTGGAAGTTAATCAGTTTGAAGTTATATAACTTCGAAATCATCCTGGTTCAATTCCTTGTCATATTTAGCATGTTAGCTGCTACTGTAAAGCTCTTTATGGCACAAAAAGCAAAATACAAGCCCTGGCATTCAGTTTTCATACAGATTAACCAATTATGTTCCCATTGACTTTGCATTCAAGCTATTCTCATTGCCGCACATTTTTCAAATGGTTATTCAAACCATATCCCACTCAAAAATTTGAATTGCCATGTTTAGCAAGCATGCTCATTCCCATCAGTTTCCGTTACTGGACAATTCATTGGGCAAGTACAAGCTTTTGACAAATCAGAAAGCTCTTGACAGCGATCATCTGTTAAATAATATACGGAGCAAATACTTATTAGAAAGCTCGTTGCAGAATGGGACCAGATAGAGCATTATTAAAAATAAAAAATAAAAAAAGTTTCGGAGACAATATTGAAAAAAGGGTCCATATCAAGGAAAATCAGATTCAGGTCAGGAGAAAAGTGAAATTCTGCTTTAAAACGGAAAAGAAGAAAACAATCTTGTTTCAGGGCAGTTAAATCCAACTTAATTTAAACAAAACAACAACAACAAAAATTGGAAAAAGAAATATAACAAGGAAAGAGGTGGAAAGAAGTTATTGTTCCCAAAATGAACAACAAAATTACAGCTATCAGAAACAGGAAATATAAATGTTACTGAAAATCATTCAAATTGTACAAGAAACAAAAAATAAATTTTATTATATCTTATTGATATTTGTTATTGAAATGTCAGTGATATTACAATCACAAAATATCACTATATTTTCAGAACTTTTGGCAAACTCTCAGTGAAATTTCAATCACAAATTCTCACTGATATTTTCAGAAATGTTGGCAGAATCAGTAAAATTTCAATCACAAAATTTCACTGATATTTTCAGAAATTTTGGTAAAATCTCCTAAAATACCATAAGTTTTAGTGAAAAAAGGACATTTGAGTGAATGTCAAAACATTTTCACTGTGATTTTGCTGAAATTTCAGTCACATTTTCGTTAGGGTATGATTTTTGCAGAGCATATTTTAATAGGAAGCAAAAAAACCTTTTTTTTCAGAGCAAACTTCTTATAAGTCCAAAATCCACCTTGCACCAAATTTTCTAAGTCCAAAGATTCATCTATGCTTGTAGTTCTTGTGATAAAGTTCAAAATTACACCTAACATTTCTGCTAAAATCAGTCTAAGTCCAAAATCTGTCTTAAAGTAGAAAAATGAACTGGAAAATCAGAACTTTTCCACCTAACAGTTATCCTTTAGGAGGAATATAAGAAATAGTACGCTTAACTATTAGACGGATTCAGTCGTCACCATAGCCGTATTCCCAGTTTGCCTAAAGTCCGTCTGAAATTTGTTTTTTTTAGGCAGAATACGCCCTGAATCCACCAAAAATCCAGGTGGAATCTGCCTAAAAATTTTGTACGGGAGTCTACCTCCTCATTCTGCCTTATATGTACTGGACTTATCCAACTGGTACAAAATGTGATTATGGACAAAATTTATTGCAGGTCATCTGACATCTTCACTACTTGAAAATGAGAAATACTGGCATATTAAAATCATTAAAACTAGTGCTGATTGCACACAACTTCATGTGCATCACAACAAATCTATGCCAACACTTCCATTTAATATTTTATTTTCTTAATTAGACATGCTGGTGTATTAATCTGTACCAACAAGTCCATTAAAATCTTTGAATAATTAAGTTTCAGGATGGTAATATTAGGTTTTACAGTCTTTAACACCAACATTATTGTTACTGTAATGATTGTAAAGCAAATGATTTATATCAGATTGCATTATTGTGGTTTTGTGGTTAACTGCCCTATCTGTGTATGCTGATTTGTTCTTGCATGACCTTGTCAACCGTGCTAATTTGTGTCTTACTGTCTGATTTGTGTATGGGGTTGTTTTTGCATAACTTGCCAACTATGCAAACTGATGTCTAACTGTTCCACCTGAGTATGTTGGGTTGTTTTTGCATGACCTTGTCACCTATGATAATTTGTGTTGAACTGTCCCATCTCAATATGTTGGGTTGTTTTTGCATGACCTTGTCACCTGTGCTAATTTGTGTTTAACTGCTCCATCTGTATATGCTGATTGGTTGCTGTATGAGTGTTCCAACATTGTTTCTGCATGACCTTGTCACCTATGGTAACTTGTTTCTAACTGTTCCATCTGTATATATTAAGTTGTTTTTGCATGACCTTGTCACCTGCCCTAATTTGTGTTTAACTGTTCCAGCATATACAGATAGGTTGTTTTTGCATGACTGTCACTTGTGCTAATTTGTGTGTAACTGTCCCATCTGCTTATACTGAGTTGTTTTTGCAGGACTCTGTCACTAATGCTAATTGTGTCTGACTGCCCTATTTATTTATACTCAGTTATTTCATAACAATATGGAAATATGGACTTTTTAAGCCAAGTCCATACAACTGCTGTAACACTATTATTTATTGGGTTGAAATTATACAATGACATGCATCGTGGTTACCAAACAGGACAAATATGGTGGAAAAAACTGTTAAAAAAAAGATCAAATTATGCAGAATGTGTACAGTATATTCTTGCTTACAAGATGAGTCCTACTGCAAACTGCACAGACCCAGATCTGCCATTGCAAAATGTGCTGGCAGATCTGGGTCTGCGTAGTCTGTTATGAGTAATCAGAAGAAAAAACAACACAGACCTTGATCTGCAAGCACATTATGCTATGACAAATCAGGATCTTTGTTGTTTGCAGTTTGACTTGACTCATAAGTGAGTATATATGGTTTATGGCTATCAAATTTCGCTATGAAATAGTTATATCCAAAGTCAAATATTGGATGACATG